>OMLM01009243.1:2500-11790 GCA_900302695.1 Helostoma temminkii | reverse complement strand
CATGCAAAGAATGTGGAGTGATGTGATCTCATTGTGTGTGTCTTGCTCACTCTCTCTCTCTCTCTTTCTCTCTCTCTTTCTCTCTCTCTTCTCCCTCTTTTTTACTTATGCACATACACTTAAACACACACACCTAAATCAAATATCTGTCAGTGTACATTGTCTGTGTGTGTCATTTACAAGTAAAAAATATGTTTTATAATGTCTTTGTGTTGTGTAACCTTGTAGGTGTCTTGTAGTAGGGCTGTGTGTGTATTTTTTGCTCTTTTACTCATGAACACACTTTGCTTTACCTGCTTTTGTCCCCTTGTATATTCACTCTTTATAGACACTCGCACACTTGCACACTGAATAAACTATCCTACATGTTTTGCTAGGTGTGTGTGTATGGAGGGCTCGGTCAGATTGGCTCATAATCTGGAGATTAATCAGGGGCATTGTTAGAGGAGCTGCAGAGTAGGATTCACCCGCACACATTAAAACATTAAAATAAACGGTTAATTTATAAAGTCACCTTCCCTCATGTGGTGAACAGTGTTGAAATGTTACACACACACACACACACACACACACACACACAGTTGGCTGAGTGAGTAACTCAGATGATCATTCACTCTGTTCTGTTTGTTCTTTATTGTCCCTGAACAGGATGAGCGAAATGTTTGCATCCTGTTTTCTCCCATTCTCATAATGGACAATACAACAACATGCTTACATAGTTTCATCCAAAATATCTAATTCTGCTAATTTAGATTATTTTAAACAAAGTTGCAATTTGAATTGCACTTGTTTACCATAAATACGTTAAGGACATGGTAGCCCTTTTTTTTAAAGATCTGCTACATTGTGAACAAGATGAAAAAGTTCACAAAGTACACCTCATCTCTGGCTTATATGTTCAGATGACTGCTTTAACTTATTTGCTGTTTTTTATGTTGTTGTTTTTGTATTTTGGGGATTTTAGCTTTTTTTCATAGTTTGCCAGTGAAGAGGGAGACAGGAAATATGGGGAGACGAAGGTCCCCAGCTGGATTTGAACTAGGGGCATTGCTGATTTGTGGTATGATCTAAAGGATGCTCCCACTTTAGCTTCTTTAGCTAGCATTAGCATCACACACTTGGGATAACACAGTTCACTGCCAAAAATCTTAAGTATCCTAATTGCTTAAAAGGTTAACAGGGAGATTGTGTCTACTCGCTGTCTAGAATTAATAACTGTCTAAAAGTTTACAGCTTGAATTATTGTTACTCAGGCAGTTGAATTTGTGGTACTGAGGTGACAATGTAAGTTTTTCAAAACTTGTTTTTGATATAAAAAAGATACTGCTAAGCTCCATCCTACAATTCAAATTCATTTTTTTTTCAAACGATTGTAGTTGTAGATTTTATGTGCACACAAATAAGGATACAGTGTTGGAGCCAAGTATAGTCAGCTGTAGTTGGCATTCTGCTGTTCAGTACATCCCGTCCTACACAACTCTCACCATCTGCCTAGTTCTCTGAAACCATTTTTGCAATGAATATGACATAATCATAACAATGAGATTATTCTACCTGCTAAATTCAGTTAAATATTTTAAGAGGATGCAGTTTAGGATAACGCCTCTTATTGAGAGTGAACTTGCACTGGGATTTCAAGACAAACTCTAACCCCGCTTCCATGATCCCCTGGTACATGGCTGTCTCTTCTAACTTTAAATTCCAGCTATTTTAAAAGGGAAGTTTCCTTTTTAATCTCAACTAGGATCTCTAATTACGCTCTTTCTTTCCCCACGGGTTAATCATTGCCTCCCAGACAGGCGTTATCTGCAATCAGTGCCAACAAAGTGCACTGTAAGTTCACAGGAAACAGCGAAGCATGGATAGGATCATAGGAAAGCATGAAACACAGAAAGAGGATAGTCAGGCCTTGTCGCCTTTTAATTCAGCTGTTTCTAAGGAGCTCAGCCAGAAATCTTGCTATAGAGGAGAGTTTCATATCCCTTCTCATAGGTTTTATGCTTTATTTCCAAAGCTTTTAACAGTATATTGGCATCAATAAGTGTCTCATTTATCGTTATCTGAAAGGTTGCATAGGTTCAAGGTCAATATTTCCAGAAATGTTTGCACACACCTAATAATCTGGTCTAATCTGATTAAACCAACACTCCTGCATGAGTGGTGATCAGTGCTATAGATAAACAATGTAACTTGCAGTCTTGATGAGCTGTAAACCAAAAGGAGAAGTTAGACTTCTTGGAGACTCAGCAATACACAATAGCCATGAACACATGGCACCAGCTATAGAAACTAGACAAAACAAGTAGTCAGACAGTCATCTGTCATTAATGTGGCAGAGGTGCAGTGAGGCAAGAAATAGAAAACCTGTTCTATTATATTTGTAGCCAGTGTAAAAAGCAAACCAGTTGTTAGACAGTTCTCAAGTTGAACCAACTTTGAATGAGCACTAGCACCAACCCAGAACTAACGCCAAGTTCTTAATTTATATGTGTTCAACTTTAAAACGTTTTAGAAATATTTGCCTTTATCTGTCTGCCCTGTCACACAGGTAACTTCAATATGAAGCAACCACCAGCAGCTGGTTGACATACCAGCAGCTAGCACAAGCCTATACTTCTATAGGAAATTATGTACCAGTCTATATCTTGGCCAGTCACAAGTCACAAAAGCTCCTTTGTGACTGGTTGCCGATGGCAATGAGACCAGGAAGGTACAAAATAGTCCAGTACGTAATGCCTTTAAAGCCACAATGTCATTGTAACATTTGTGGTTTTAAACCAACAAGACATAACGTGTTAGCGTAGAGGTATTGGCAGACAGAGCCAAGCTGGCTGTGTACCAAAGTTTCTTGTCTTTATGCTTAACCTGGTTGCTAGCTTTACCTTTATCAATTATAGCTCAACTAATAAATCAATGATTAGGTCATTGTAAACATGTAAGCATTAGTGTACATGTCAGCAAATAAATGACAAAGATACTTAATATGTTATGTTATGGTAAATATTGCATCTTTGTCTCAGGCTGGGATGTCCCATCTGGCTTGGCACAAAGACAGGAAAATGCCTAGGCCACTTTGTTGGATGGTCTGAGCAGCACTCACAAAAACAGGGTACCTTAGGGACTGAACACCTATTTCATAAGACCTCAGGGTGAATAGAAATGGATTTGGAAGCTGTGTTCAGGGAGTGGTGGGGCGTGAGAAAGAGGATGCACCATGGAAGCCATAAAACAGACAGAGGATGGAAAGGAGAAGCAATAATAGTGGGGCTCCCTCCCACTATTATTGCTTCTCCTTTCCCTCCTCTGTTGAAGTCCTGTTGTTCGGTTTTGTAAGACAACCTGTCATTTTTTGTAAATCTCTCTGTTGTTGCATTGTGTTGTTGGGTGTGTGTGACTATAGCTGTTGGATACTACTATAATCACTAACTACTTGAATATGTATTGTCATTTCTGTGCAGTTTTTAAAATAAAAAATATAGAACGTTGCCCTTATTTAGCTGAATACACTGTTTCAGAAAGAGATTGCTGTGTCATGAATTATGAAAACATGTATTTTAAGCCTTGTTACAAAGTTTCACAAGACAAAGCTCCTCTTTGTTTACACTTTTATTGAACATAGATCAATAGAATAAGTCTTGTGTGTGTGTGCGTATGAGCTTGTGCTGTTTCTTATCTTCTCTACTGGAATGTACCTTCTCTAGCTGTGTGTTTGAATTGACCAACCAAAGCATCCAAACAGGAAAACATACATTCCTTTGAGTGTTTTTTGGATGGGCCGGAAGTTTCAAGTTAACCCTCATTAGTCTGGTGTGGGTGTAATGACACAGATAAGTGTTACGTAACAGACAGACTATAGGCGATTGTGGGTGTTGATTTCACAAACATAATGGGCACAGTGTATTGTGTACTGGAATAGCATCAGGTTTTTGTGGCTCGAGGATCAACGAGAGGGGTAACAGCAGGTGTCTTGTTTCCTACCAAAATAAAAAATGAATAACGCTTACAGAAAGGCTAATTATACTGTAAATAATGATTTTTACCTCTGTAAAAGGATCCCAACCTGCAAATTCCATCACATTAGTTAGACACACCACAGGTGAATTTTAAAGCTGCAGTTGGCAGTTGAGCGAGCACACTGCATCTATGCACACAGTTGGCTACTCAGTGAGATAAAGAGGGCCACATGAACATCATTCATGTGTAATAAAGCCATCTGTTATATATGTATAGTGCACAAAGCCAAACATCAACCACTTTAACAACACAGTAACTGTATATAAATGGAAGAGGGATAAGTAGCACTGACAGAAAGCAGCAAGGCTGACTTGGCTTACAGATCAACATGAGAGAAACTTGGGAAAAAGATCAATGAATACACATAAGTATCTCACAACCGAATTCCACTGCAGATAGCTAGCAGTCACGTGATATCTTACACAGATTAGCATAGTCAGAAAAGCTACATATTTCTGTATCTTACAGCAAAGCTGCAAGCTGGGCTATTTTCAGGTATTAAATAAACATGGTTAGGTTTAGTAAACTTGCCAAATTACTGCTTCCTTCGCAAGGTGTTTGAACAAGAGTAACAGATGGTTGTTTTATGCTGTGCCACACCTCCACCCAAACCTTAATATTCACTATAGCCACTAGACTAGGCAAACAGTAACAATATTTTACAATATTAATATTATATTAATAATATTAAACAATATTTTACAGAAGCACAGTCTTGTTCATCACTCTGAACTCCTTTTACATTACCATAGTGATTTCTTTTTTATATTGATTAGTATAGCTTAAAATTTAAATAATATTTGCTTCTGGAAAGCTTGTCCTTTTCAAGCTTTTCTGCTTCAAGCCATCGATCTATGGATGCGTATTTGTTTGCACGTGTGGATGTTGAGTGGGAGCAAACAACTGGTCTTAGCCTATATTATACCAGGGCAGCCTACCTGCTGCTGAGAGCTCCACCTCCTACCAAGTGTGTGTGGATTGATTACAGTGACGGCATGAACAACTGGTAAGAGGATCATCTAGCCTGCACATTATCTCTGTTTTGTAATTGGAAGATTGATGAATTGCACTGCATTTAGAGTGACCTCAAACTAACCTCCTCATAAAAACCACACACCCATACACATTGTATATACCCCAGTGTTTTTGTTTTCTTTGGATCCTTGCCCTTTTCTTACTGCAAACAGACGACACTAGAGTGTCTGGGCGTGCAGTCAAACCTCGGTGTGTGAGTGTCAGCTGAGTTCCCTGTATGTTTTTGTGGCCTGTGGGCTTTGTATTTGTCATGGGGCAAAAGAGATATGTAATGTTGCACCACATGCTGTTTGTGTCTATCCAGCAGGAAGACACTGCAGCCTTCATAACTAAAAATAACGTCTTCCCTCCAGTTCACCCTTTCTCACCTCCTTCTTTATCTTCATTTTTTCATCTCCTCCAGATCTCCAGATCAATGTACACATTTATCTTCTCCTTGTTGTTTTCCTCTCTGTTTCTGCATCATGTTCTTGTCTGTGTCTCTGCTCTTTATCGTTTGTTTCACCTTATTTGTCAGAGCTAATAATAGCATATAATTAAAATAGACAGTTTTAACAATTGTGTATTCCTTGTTCTGTGGATGTGAACTTCCCCTTCCCCTTGGGGATCAATAAAGTATTATCTTGTGAAAGCAGGAAATAGTGTTGGTAACATCCCATTTTTAACATTTCTCCCAATCTGAGTCTAGGAAGCAGTAGCAGCACTTTAAGCCCTCTTCCTGTGGGGATACCAATGTGCTACCAGATGCTAGATGGGCTATATAATTCTTTCTGCTGTTCTGGATCAACGCCCGTGTCTAGAAAATCACTTGTGTCTGTGAAGCTTGAATGTGTCATCTAATTTATGAGACCATAAATGAGGGCTGGAATGTAGAGCATTTACAGTTTGGCCCATAAATAATAAAATGATAATAGGTTTTTTTTGGCACTTGTCTTATGTCACGTTGAATTTGAAATGAAACACAATGAAACGTGAGTGTTAATTTAGAATTTATAACCATTTTCATACACACACCCCAATACCAGTACAACAACTTCGAACATTTATAAAAGAAGGAATTAACTGGCAGATTTTTTGGCTGATAATGTTATGACTGTCATTTTCATGCTTTATGTTACACTGCTTCCTAAACAATAGCATATTTAAATGTTTTCAGTGGTGACAGCATCTAGCCCAATCCACCATCTCCTGGAAAAATAGAGTGGCCCAGGTTTTGCTGAGCTCCTGACTTCTAAACTAGCACAGCAAGGACGCCGGCTATTTTAGATTAATGACTCAGCAACCTTTGGATTACCATTTATTTATTCATGGCACCTAGAAGATGAAACCAAAGGGAGTGTTTATGTCATGTCACACATTATTTCAGTAGTGTAGTCAGGAGGGAAAAAAAAATTTAATCCCAGCTAAGAATCCTGCACAGGTCCAATTTAGCATACCCATAACCCACATGCACCTGTAAAGCTTGGTAACGGACCTGACCCTGTTACCTGCATCGTGCACTGCAATAGACAGTGGTGAACATGGGCTAATCAGCCTTGCATGGTTGTGATGCACTGGTTGTTTTAAATCCTGTCAATTGATGGCCAGCATTAAAATGTCATGGTGACCTGTTTCCAACAGAATAGGCTGTCTAAGACTTTAGGAGGACTTGTCCCTTTCATATGTGCAGAACACTTACACAGCTCCTGGTACTAATGTACTGCACAATTACACAAAGATAGCGTCTCCATTTGATGTCAGTCAGCTGCATTCTTAATTATAGAGTTATAGACATAAAAAATGAAGCTAGTCAAAGAAAAACTGTGCTGTGCTCTTTTAAATTTTCATAGTCATCTTTTTTCCAGCCACTACCCACGCACATTTAGTACATTTTTACTTGAGTCACATCTGCAATTTAACAGGTCAAATTTTTTTTTACACGTTACAAATTTTTTTAACACTAACCAAATTAACACTGTTGAACACTGTTGCTAGTTGTAATAGCATTATCAGGTTCAAGTTTTTTTTTAGATTCAAAGGTTAGAGAGTATAAACATGCTGACATCCTAACAAAAGATACTGAATATGGTAGTATGCAGGATTTCCTAACAATAAATATGTTGGCATGTTGTTGTTAGCATTTAAGTCAAAGCAATGCACAATGCTGACTGAGTTAGTTACAACACTTTTGTCTCACTTCTGATGATGCTAATAGGTTGCTGTGTTACAATGGAGCATTAAAGGCATCATTTCAAATGAACATGAAATTTCTTTTTTACAAGGTTTATTTCTTTTTTACAAGGTTTATTTCTTTTTGAATTTCTTATATGGTCGCAAAGCTACAATTTATTTTCTAATATTAACATTGAAGCCTTGTCTGTGCTTACAGACACACACACGCACCATTATTTCAACTCACCCTCAGTCATGCTGAAGCTCCTTTTAGTTTTCCCTCAAACAAAACACTCTTTCAGGGGAAAGCACCCACTGCACTGGGCAGCAACACTGAAGCTCTGTTGTGTGTAACACATGCTTGTGACTGTACTCAGTCGGGTTCTGCTGTAATGGGTGTTTGCTGGCTGATAACACTGCTAATAAATTTGCAGTGAGGCTAAATATATTCTTTGGTTTTAACTTCTTGCATATTCAGAATTTTTAAACATAGGAACATGAACTACATTTCCAGAAATTGTTAATTTAAGCAAGTTCCACACTTGTGGTAGCGAAGTCAGATGCAGGGATTCATCTGTCCTTTAGGCTTTAGAGATGTGACACCATTTGGTGTTCCTGGCTTTTGAAGAAGTGGTGTACATCTTGTAGGATAGACCTTGATTGTAATGTATACCAGCAATACAAGGGAAACTCCCATTGTGTATGTATGCATCCTGCCATGATCTCATAGGAGTGATGGAAGTGGTCCTGGGGCAGGGCAAACATTATATTCTTTTCCTAAGACTAGGCATTTGTATACAGTATGTGGAAAAATGGAAAGCGAGCACCTGTGCGAGCTCAAATTTCGCCATCTAGCTGTAGTTTTTTATCCAGACTGCTTTGATAAAGCTGTGGTTTCTACTCTGTGATGTGTGTAGGCAGCTAGCAAGCTGTGAACGTAGGAGAACTTGGTCTTTGAGAGTAATTTACAGATAAATGACACTTGATTTAACGGCTAGAATTCGCAAGAGAATCAAATGTAAAAACAAATTGTTATTAGATGATGTAGATATTTTTTGGCTAAAGCTAATAAGTCAGATAATGTTTATAATAGGGATGCATGTTTTTATGAATTTATGTAATATTAGGTAATGTTAATAATCAATAATTAGTTAATCATTGTCTATATATTCCTAATAACTAACAATAGCCCTGCTGCTGGAAACACCATCTCAGATTGGACTTGGGAATGCGCAATCACTGCTGTATTAACTTTCCGTCAAAAAAAATCAAGGGTTGCATATATACTTTTTAGCTGATTATGTTGAAGTATATTTAAAGTACAGCTTGTCCTCAGTGCTAGCACTGGAATGGCAGTATTGCTCCCATGTCTGATGCTGTGTGTCAACACAGACGCTGTTGAAAATCTGTATTAACATGAGCCTCATGTACTAACCATACCAGGCTAAAAAACACCTTTCTGCTGCAACAATTATTGACAATAAATTTGTTTCAGAATACAGTACTGCATTATCAGTTAATGTATATTTGATTTATTAGTAACACTGGTTCATTTGTTGATTAATTATATCCATTAAAAAAACATATTGACATATATAACATATTTAGGCTAACAATAGTTTCTGACAAAGATAGAGGATTGATTGATTCAAATCCAGTGGAAACATGAAAGTCATCAGTCATTCTGTACTCTCATACCATGCTAATTAGTTACTACTGAAGACATAAATCCAGCCAGAAAACTACTCAAAGAGGAGTTTTTGGAGACTGTTTTTAGTCATGAATTAATACATTAGGTACTCAGATCACTTTTTTGACGGAAAAATGTAGGATATCACTGCTTTATCTTTTCAGGTTGTTTCACTTACAGAATTATATATTTTCGCTTTCACATACAATAAAGTGCTTACTCCAACAAAGTGACTGAAACTAATCAACAGGTCAGTATGGTATACTGTAGGTATAAATAGCTATGCATCACATTTCAGTTTGAATAACCAATACATTTTCTGTTGTTCATATTTACACTTGTGTACACATTGTGTATACAGCATTTTTATATCCTTCATGTTTTAGTGCTCGTGTCTAAA
>OMLM01009242.1:13849-30037 GCA_900302695.1 Helostoma temminkii | reverse complement strand
TAAGGTATGAAGGAGCTTGATCATTAAGTGCTTTATATGTGAGAAGAAGAATTTTGAATTCTATTCTGGATTTTACAGGGAGCCAATGGAGGGAAGCTAATGTAGGAGAAATATGATCTCTCTTACTAATTCCAGTCAGAACTCTGGCTGCAGCATTTTGGATCAGCTGGAGGCTTTTTAGGGAGCTACTGGGACATCCTATTAGGAGGGAATTACAGTAGTCCAATCTAGAAGTAACAAATGCATGGACTAGTTTTTCAGCATCACTTTGAGACAGGATGCTTCTAATTTTAGAGATATTCCTCAGGTGGAAGAAGGCAGTTCTGGAGATTTCTTTTATATATGAGTTAAAGGAGATATCCTGGTCAAAGATGACTCCAAGATTCCTCACAGTAGTGCTAGAAGCCAGAGTTATGTCATCTAAAGTAACTATATGATTAGACATCGTGTCTCTGAGGTTTTTGGGCCCAAATAGAATAACCTCTGTCTGTCTGAATTTAGAAGTAGAAATAAATATAAAATTTTAAAGTATATATTTTTTAAACTAACTAACTTGAGTTGTAGCAAGTATGCAACCATATAAAGATTGTGTCTTGATGTTAATGTAAAAGAATGAGAATAAAAACAAAAAATAATGAGATGATCAGTAATAAAATGAAAACCTGGTTTATATTGACTGTTATTAGTAGAATGCTTTTTATCTTATTTTCATAGGAAGGGACAGCGTTTCCACAGCGACGGGTCAGAAACAATAATGGGTCACGTGATTCACAGAGCTGTAAACGTCTGAAAGGGTGATTGTTTTCAATTGAGGACTTAAACAGCCCTGCAGACTAATTCTGTGATGTAAAACATGTAAATGAATGATTGATTGATTAGAGACAGTGCAGATGTCGTCACTCTCCTGCTGACTCCACCATGTCTGTTAGATAGAGTATGACTTTTTCATGGTATCTTCTGCATTGTCTGTGGATATGGTGACATTAGTGCTGTTAAAGCTACCCACCTTCATGACACCCCAGCCGATCGAGGCAGATGGCCACCCGCCCTGACCATGGTTCTGCTGAAGGTTTCTTCCAATAAAAGGAGGTTTTCCTCTCGACTGTCTCCCAGTGCTGTTCTGAATTAGTTTTACATAATTCTATAGAGGTTGTTTGATTTGGCGCCATATAAATAAACTGAATTGAATGAAATAAGCGTAGGTCAAAGTTGAAAGACGAAGGTCTGTCAGCAGACTCCAGTTGGTGTATTAAACTGTTCCACATCACCATAAGTGAGAATGGCCACAACGTGCAGAATGAGGCGAGATCGCGTAGTTACTGTAAATTATTGTGGTGCAGAAGTGAACTGGCGTGTTTCATGGATCATTATTAGAACACGATGCAACACCACCCACTCTGCAGGACGAGTCTTGGAGCTGCTGCAGAGCTCTGCCTCTGTCTGTTCTGTGCTCATGCTTCATGAGTTATGGAATAACATTATGTAACGGGGAGTTGTTGTATTGTACAGAAACTGTTAAGTTGTTCCACAGCCTCAGATCCTGACTAATTGATCCACGTGTGTGTGTGTGTGTGTGTGTGTGTGTGTGTGTGTGTGTGTGTGTGTGTCTCAATGATTTTGTTGCTTTGCTGCATGTGTGCAGTATTTTTCCAACTGTGTGTGTGTGAGTGTGAGAGTGTGTGAGAGTCTCAAAAAGCTTTCTAGAACATTACCTCATCAAGTTGACCTCCGATTGGTACACGGCCCGGGCGTTGCCATGGTGATAGCTAGCCGTTTTTAGCTGGTTGGTTCTGCTGTGCCCACACAGCACTCAGTGTGTTGGCCCAGTAACTGTGTGTGTGTGTGTCTTTGTGAGGACCAGAATGAGACGTACACCTTCAGAGGTGCGACATTCGTGAAGTGTCCCGACGTGTTGGACATGAAGGATGTTTTTGGACAGTGAGAAGATAAATGTGAAAACAGAGGCATTTATGAAAATGAGGTCATGATACAAAATGCAAAGTGAATACACTTTAAAAATGAAGCCATTGTAATAAGAGCCTAGAAAATACCATGTTATCGTTGGTACACTTAGAAGAGTCTCTGCACTTCAGGACTCTAAGACATTTTGGAAAAGCAGAACATCCTGAACAGGGAATTTTGGAAAAGTTCTGGAGAGTAAGGAAAAAGGACAGTGAATCTGTGGACATCTTTAGAGAGGACGATCATTTCTGGAATGTGTAGTTAGTGCAGACTTTAAGAGTAAAAAGAATTTTTGATTAATTGATTTTTGCACATTGAAGACATTTCTTATAAAGTGAAAATATGGATCTTTGTTGTTATGGTTATAGTGATGAACGTGGAGCAACAATATGCTCATGTTTAAGCACAGAAACAACCTGTGATAACCCGTTTTCACACGTGTCTACTCGTATGTTGTTGTGGCTTAATGCAGAAATTAAGTTCAGGTTCATATCAAAGAGTGTCCTGACAGAGATAGAAGCACGAACATGCCTGTGTTTGTGTGAATAAGTGGACATATGGGCATGTTCATTACTGCTGGCTTTGTGTGTGTGCATGTATTTTGTGTACAATTTGACCCAGTTTGAATGTGTATGATGGACGTATTCACACACACACACACACTGTGCCATCTTGTGAGGCACTGTGTGGGCAGTCTCTGTTTTGGAAATGATGACTCACGTTGGCTCAGATTGGAGCAGAATATACTGTGTCCTCAATACAAACTGTACACACTGACGTACATAACACACACATGGGACCGTACTGTACATATAACCACTGCAGCTCACTCACTCCGCTCACCCACACACATAATCAATAAGCATCTGTGTGTGCGATAATTCCTCAAACTTTAACAGACATAATGAGAATCCTTCTCCTCCTCCACCTCTTGGTTCGCATAGATTCTTTCTTCCCATCCAATCTGTTAACTGCTCACCGCTAACAACCTATCAACCAATCTGCAGTCCTGGAACCATAAAATAATCTTTTATTTTATTGCACCTCCTTTATGTAGTCTTCAATCTCTCATTCTCTCTTCCCTTCTCATCTTTTATCTCTTTCTCTCCCTCTTTTTATTCACTCATTCATCACGTCCCTTTTCTTCGCCTCCCCAGCTCGGTGACAGGAGCCGCTGAGTTCAGCAAAACACAAATTAAAAGTGCTCCTCTCTTCCATCTCTCCATCCTTGTCCTCTGTTTCCATCCCTACATCCTCTCCGTCCATTCTTCCTCTCTCCTCTCAGTATCCACCTTGCTATTGGTCAGAAGTGATGTCATCATCTTCCTCTGGCGCCCGTCAATAACCTATTAGAAGCCGGAGTTTTTACAGTCAGCTGGGGAGCGAGGAAGTGCAGCCACAGAACACACACTCGTGCACAGTGGACGTGATGTGGAAACAGATAAAAGCCTCTGGCTGCAGAGGCTCTTTAATAGAAGTGAGGAGCCTCTGTCACCAGATACAGAAAGTTCTGAGTCACTCTTACTCTCAGCAGCACCAGATTATCTCTGTCTCACTTTATTTTGTATAGACCTGCAAAACAGATGTAAAGGTGTGTGTGTGTGTGTGTGCTGTAGCTGATACGCAGCCTTATCCCACAGAATTACCTTTAAATTCAAAGACACTGCACCTCACAATTGACGTCTAGTGGCAGCAGTTAGTGGCAGCGTTGGAAGTGTGAGCTTGTGTCCCTGCACAGATCAGCGGTAGAGCTCTTTGTGTGAACCACAATCCGACCTTAGCATTGCAAAGGTTTCATGAATGCATTTCTCTTCTAATCAAACAAATACTGGAACAGGTTCACAACCTGTGAAGTCTATCTTAAAGTCAGGATGTGAACACTGACAGAGGTTTTACTAAAGATAGTTAAAAGATAATTCCAATCTAACTAACTGGGGAAAAAGTTACAGCTGTCCCTCTGTGCAGAAATGTATCACAGGTTATTCCAGACAAAAGCCTCAGAATTAGTTACGTGCCGTTGCAACCTGTTGTTTTAGGCTCCAACTTTGACTTGAAATTCTAGACTTTAGGTTTGTTGTCAACAGGACAACAGTGTTCTGAGCACATTCAAAACACTGAATTTTATAAGTACATAGATGTTTGTCAGACATGTGACAATGTTCAAATGTGCAGACAAAGTGAAAAAAAAAACACACTGATGATGTGACATGATGGAGCAGAGCTGCCGTCGTCACTGCAGATGCAGATGATGCTCGTGTATCTAATGACACATTTTCTCAGTTCCTCTCTCCTCACATCTGTTCTTCTTCTTCTTCTTTCTGCTTGTTGCTGCTCTCCTTTGCTCTCTCCACTTTCCATTCACCCCAACCGGTTGAGGCAGATGGCCGCCCACCCTGAGCCCTAAGTTTCTTTCCTCTCCACCTTTGCTTAGTGCTTGCTCCAATGGCATTTGTTGGTTTTGTATTTAATTGTTTAAGGTTTAACCTTGAAGTGATTCGAGATGATATTTGTTGTGGTTTTCTGCTTTGTAAATAAACCAAAGTGAATTTAATTGAACTGAAATGTTCACATGCATTTGCCCTATAAAGAAACTGCTCCAAAGCTGTTACAGATCAATTATTCCAGTGGGAACCTCTAACTTGTTGGTGCACTCATTCATATTCTGTGCCGATGTTCACTCAGTCTTTGAAAATGCATCTATCTCTCTGCAAGCAGCAGCTCAGAGCCTTGTGTCAGTGGACGTTCCAGCAAATTCAAACCAAAACACTGTCCTGTAGTTTACAGTGCAGTTATTATATAATCCTGTTAAACTATGCAGCGAGTGGTGATTGTTTTAGAACAACAGCACTACAGCTGGGAATGCATCTTACAAAGTAATCAACCAGGAATGTGTTGCCAGTGGAACACTGAGGATGCTTTTCCACACTGTCGTCATGTGAAAACAAAAACCAGAGTAAAAGCGGATCGGTACAACACGAACACTGAAATGAAAGCGTCTGTGTCAGATGAAAGTTAGAATAGAGTGAACCAACGACATATTTGCACTGATCCAAGATTACCTGAGCTGTTCACTTCAACAAACATTATATGTACGACATCTGAATAAACGCTGCAGTAGTGCATCACCCACAGAGAGTTCTCTCCCTGTTCTCCTCCTCCTCCTCCGAGCATCCTATTCAATGATGTCATCTCATTCACAGCGCAGTCGTCTGACCTGTCTCTCTCTTCTCTTTGTCTCTTTACTGTATGCTGTCTGTCTCCGATGCCTATCTGCACCATATGTTGCCCTGTAACATGAAAGACTATAGCGATACCTGTGGCTTTGCCGTCTGTTAAGAGACACTCACACACACAGAGTTCAGCTTTTGGCAGCTCTCTCTCTCTCTCTCTCGCACTCTCTATCGCTCTGTCTTTGTCTCTCTCTCTCTCTCTGTCTGTCTGTCTCTTTCTGTCTGTCTCTGTCTCTGTCTCTTTCTGTCTGTCTGTCTGTCTCTGTCTCTGTTTCTCTCTGTCTGTCTCCCTCTCTGTCTCTCTCTCACTCTGTCTCTTTCTGTCTGTCTGTCTCTGTCTCTGTTTCTCTCTGTCTGTCTCCCTCTCTGTCTCTCTCTCACTCTGTCTCTTTCTGTCTGTCTGTCTCTGTTTCTCTCTGTCTGTCTCCCTCTCTGTCTCTCTCTCACTCTGTCTCTTTCTGTCTGTCTGTCTCTGTCTCTGTTTCTCTCTGTCTGTCTCCCTCTCTGTCTCTCTCTCACTCTCAAATTGTGACATGTCTTTTAGTCCTACTTTAGTTGATCCATGAGGTGTTTTTACCTGAGTTCAGGTTTTCAGAGACTCCTTCCTCATAAATCAGGAGATGAGGACTGAGATTCATTTTAAAATGGAGCTGATTGTGCAATTATGTGAAATACATTATATAGAACTGAACATATTGGCCATTATATCAAATGGATGTCATATCATTACTCTGATGTTTTACTAAGGTGTTAATAGTAGATTATCAACCAGATTTAGATTTATCAACCTGATTCCCAAATAAAGCTTGGGAATAGCTTGTTTTGTGTTTAGAGAGTGATCAGTGTAACTCAAGAGGAAATTTAAGATGAATTTAAGGTGTTAGTGGAACAGGCTGATAATCACTTTGAGGAGCAACAGTGAAGAAATCTCAAGAAGAATCTCTTCATGAACAGATGGCTCCTGTAGGTCTCTGGAAAATAGTAGAAGTCATTCAGTGCTTCCTGGGTGAACAGAAACCGCATCGAGGGTCATAAGGTGCATGTTTACACGTGTGCACATCCTTTCTTACCTTTATAAGAGCTGCAGGGGACGTCTCATAAGTCGTGTACTTCCACTCAGATCTTCAACACATTCTTCCATGTCTGCTTTGTGTCCTATACCAGCACAAACAGATTGTCTCTGCCTTCCAGTACTGAATTCAGACACAGTCTGTGTGTGTTTGTGTATTTATAAAGACAAAGGTGCAAAATCCACAGAGTTCAGAGAGTTGAATGAAAGATGAAACATAAGATATTTGGATATTTGCAGTGTGTGAACTCTATCAAATAGACAACCAAAACTCAGATGTGTAAGAAATTCAGAGCAGCCAATTTATCCTTTAATACCAATTCTGCTGGAACATTTATTAAACGCTGGCCTTTGGGTGAACTTCCTTTCTCTCCGCAGTCTGAGTCTGCTTCGGTTCCTTTCTCCTCTTTGTTCCGTCTCCCTGTGTGTGTGAGAGTTTCTGCTCCTCCCTTTGTTTCTCTCGCTATTTTATTCTCTTCTTCCTGTTGCATTTCTCCGAGTCCATGTTGTGATATCAGTGTGTGTGTGTGAGCAGAATGCCAAGGACAGATGGGTAGACGGAGAGGTGAGCGTGTTCACATACTACACGCTTACTCATACACTTCCATAGACACGCTCATACAAACCAGCAGACTCCTGCACAGCTTCAGTGCTGAGAAATATTTGGCTCTATTGAATATGGAAACAGAATAAGTTCATAGGGTTCAGGCTGATATTAACGAAGGGACCAAACACACACTGAGGCGCTGTGAACCCTGCTCTCTTTGTTCTGCGGTCAGTGAAGAATCAGTGTTTCTGCTAATTTCTTCTTTTTCCTCATTTTGTCGTCTTTCTTACCTTTTACTAAATCTATCACTGACTTTCTCTCTGCTCCTCTGGTGCTGAGGTAGTACTCAGAGTACAAGTGGACAGTTTTTACCAGAGCCCCCACCTGACCCTTCAACATCACCAGATCAATAGGTTATTTGTACAGCACCTTTCAAACAAGCTCATGCAATTCAAAGAGCTTTACAGACAAGTTGACAATAAGACAAAGAAGGTGGGCAGAAAAGCATTTTCAGACTAATGCATGTGAGACAAAAAAGATTAAATGTATTTTTTAAAAAAAAAGCAAATAAAAGAAGATACAATGAAATTTTTTAAAAAAAAAGGAGGACCAGGGACCAGGGATGTTGTTACATCTCCCAGATCATTTAGTTCACTTGCTTTAACTGGACATTAACTGAAAATCTGGTTCTAATCTAATGATGGAGGAAAGATTCAGCACAAAAAGATGATTTTATATCTCTGTTTACTAAAAAATGCACCGATTTCTATTTTCCATTCAACATTTTCCATCTCTCTCATTCAACCAGATTAGAATATATAAGTGCTGCAGGTAACTAGACAAACCTCCAGGTGAGAATGAAGTGTAGTATTTGTACTTTTTCAGATGTGAACAGGTGCAACAGGTAACAAAAACAAAAAAACAATATAACAAGTCTCCAAGTGTTTTGGTAGTTCTTCCTCCACGGCTTACTCATATAATTAGGCCTGTTACAAAAAAAAAACAAAACACAGCTTTGTGGGCTGGTTATAGAAACTCAGTCAACTAAAATGAAGGCAGGTGTAAAAGCAGGTGATGGAACAGATGAGGTCTCTCTCTGTAGAAAAGGGAGGAAGAAATTAGAATCTAGACGGATGTAAACTGATAATGCAAATGGCCGAAGGTAAGTACTCAGTCGCAGGAAGAATAGTGTAGACGGCATATGACCAGGAAACAGGAAGCAGAGGGTGGCACTGATTACGATGTCACTTCCTAGAAGAAAATGACCAATATGATAGATGGATAGATAGATAGATAGATAGATAGATAGATAGATACTTTATTTTTATACAACACACAAAACACAATACAAGGAATAACATACAGTACACACAGTGTTACAATAGTACACTAATAACTTGAATATAAATGTGTCTTAATTACATATAGTTAAACTGTATATGGGTGACACAGACAGACCAGAGACTTTGTGTCTTCTTCGCTCACAAACTGCTGACTACATGTTTGTGTGTCGATTTTAACTGCGTGTCTTTCAATAAAACAGTTACTGCGTCTACTGCTGCTACTACAGGCAGGAGGCCTTACTGGATATTAATATAGTAACAATGTCCTGTGTTTCCAATCGCTGCTTCCAGTTGAACGTCACGTTGCATCACCAGGTTCAGGTTTGCTGCTGCAGGTGGCCGCAGCCGCACAGAAGACCACAGCAGGAATACATACAGAACTGAGTAAATTAGTGGAAACAAAAGAATCTGAATGTGTGGAAAATAAACGTATTAGTATATAATACAAAACATAATAATATTATTATTCCATTATATTATTATTATTCTTTTATGTAATTCTAACCGTGGTTCCACTAAAACGAGACATACAGTTGGCCCAACTGGCCTCAGCATGCCTGAGGGCAACTCGAATGCCTTTTCATTGTCTCATCATTAAAGTAACAGGAAGTCATCAAAGATAAATAATGTGTTTAGCTTAGCTTAGCAGCAAGTAGGACACATTCAGCTTAATGCAGTTTAAAGTGGAAAACCTGTAAAGAATACAACTCTTATGAGGAAAAAGTGCATGGAAGAAATTATGGCCATAGTATAAAATCTAAAGTGCATAGTAAAACTGGTTGTTTATTGGCAAATATGCAAAAAGCTACTCAAACCTCTCTTTACTATATGTAAATAAACACACATAAACCCAACGTGTCTGCAGCTCCAATAAAAAGTGTTAAAAGTTTTAAGCAACAATGTTTCATCACTAACAGTTACAAGGTGTTTAAATGTTGAATGTGTCCTCAGCGGTTCAGCAGAGCTCAACGTTTACAAGTGATTAGTCTCTGGAGTTTAGTGTTTTTATATTGGTAATGCTGGCATTACCTTGGTCTTCACAGTAATTAGTATTTATACAAGTGAAACTTGCAGAAATGCATGGTTTCTCTGACATTTGGTGATATGAAGACATTATTTTCTAAAACTACAAGATTAAAATCAAAGACTTTTCTCTAACACTGGAGCTCTGTAATCCTCATGCTGGGAAAACACTTTATGACCCAGAAACGAGTAAAGGTCTGAACTTTAAGACGTATCAGTTTATTTCCAGAGGCCCAAAGGCAAAAATAGTTTTCTATATAATGTGTGTATGCCGTTGCTCTTAAACGTATGGTAATATTTAATATTTTCCTACAAGTGACAAATTCTTGAAAACATTTGAGCTCATGTAGTTCCCATGGGATTATGGATATTCTGAGCACAGTGACTGTTCAGCCAACACGGATGAAAAGTCCAGTAGACCAGCAGAAACAAGTGGCTTACGTGTTGTGATTTTTAAAGTTCAAGTGTCTTGTGCTCAGATTTTCTCAGCTACTGACCCAGTCTTCATATCTGTAAGGAAAGTATGAACCCTCCTGCGTTTTCATACTGTGATTGTTGATCTAGTTGTTTATGAGGATATACTGTACAGCAGAAGCCTGTGCAGAAGATGGCTATCTGCGAGTGGCTGAGATGGTAGAGAAAGATTCATAAATTCAATAACAAAGCGACAGTGCAGTCCTGTTGTCGACGTAATAGGAAACAGTGTCTCTGCTATTTCTTTCCATTTTCAGATGTGCTGCATTGTGCAGATTAACAGAATCATCTCCAAGAGCTCAGAGGAGAATTTCAGAACGTGCAAAAACTCTTAAAAACACATGCAAATCCTACCCTGTGTTGCTTTTTTTTCTGTGTTGCAGATGTTTGTATGCAGTATTTTCTTTGATTTAAGAGTTTGGATCAAAACCAAATGATTCAACAGAAGTTAATTTGCAGACACGTAACAATTTAGCAGTTTTTCTTGTAAATCCTCACAATTGTGCAGTTAGCCTGTTTTAGAGTTCATCTGGGGTCACATTTGTTTGACTGTGCTGGTCTGATGTCTTTGGTGACGTACGCTGCGCCCCAGTGACACAAGAGGTGTGCAACAGAGAACTGAAACAGAAGCTCCGCCAGCTTATAAGTGAACAACTGCTGTTTCCAAGGTGAAGACCCAATTTATATTTTCTGACTAAATAATGCAGAATTAAGTTAGGTTGTTAGGAAATCCCAAACTGCACTTAAAGTGGATCAAATTATCCAGGCTGTTGTTATCCACCAGATTTGAACACATCATACAGCAGTGTGGTTTCCACATGTGCACTCTGGACTATCAGGTCCAGGATTTCAGTGGACTCGTGCGTTCACACATGCACATGCAGCTCACAGGAGATAGTCGGGGCCAGAATGTGTCCCTGGATTGTTCTCGCACGCAGCTCACCTGGATAATGTCTGGAGAGGTTCAGGACTCCAGTGCATGTGTGAAAGCAGCTTCTGATTCCACTGTGTAAACTTGTGCACTATCATCCTTGATGCATTAGACACAGCACGCTATTGTCTGTGCCAAGCTTCTGGATTCACGAATCACAAATGAGTAAAAGGTAAATATGAATTCGGTTTTCACGCTCACATCTGTTACCTCCTGTCACCCAACATCAAAGATGGCACCACAGTGACATCCTGTTCATTCTCTGCAGCTGTAGCTGCTCTTCCAGACAGTAGTTTGTAATAATCAAACTAAACATACTGATATTTGGTTATGAAGATAACAGCAGTTATTTGAGGTGTGAGCACAGAAGCTGGCTGCTGCCATGGCAACGTTGAGTCTGAAAATACTTTTTCTGAAGAACACTACTGTTGTTTACTTTTTAGAAGTTGCAGCTCTCCACTTACACATTGATTTTAAATGAGTATCTGTATTGTGCTCTAATTCTCAGATGCTTAATTCTCTAACTCTGTCTGCTTTAGTCTAATCACTACCTAACTCATTGAATTATGGCGCCCACTTTTTTAGGAATCTTCTACGCTGCAGTTTCTTCTCTGTAAATCGCTTGTTCTGTGGAATCAGGGTCCTGTAATTCTGCCGAGAGCAGATGATCACACAGCTTTTGTAGAATAATGAGTTTCTTATTGGAAAACTGCTGCAAGGACACATGCGCGCGCACACACACACACACACGTCACTAACGCACATGAGGAACACAGAGGTTTTGTGTGTGTTTGCTGTTGTTGTGCATCTTCAGGATGGAAAGACCTCGGATGAAGCACAGAACCTTTAGTGCAGTAGAGGCAAGGTCTTTGCTTTCGCTCTTTAAGGGTCATTGAGCCTTTTTACGTCTGTGATGTGACCTCTGTTCATCTACTAGTACTGTACCTGTACATTCTGACACAGATAATAGAGATGCGCTCTGTGTTCTGTCCTCAAATGCCTTTCTGCAGCGACCTCAACAAAACTCAAAAAGAATTAGACAAACCTTGCATATTGTCCTTTTTTGTAAAGGGAATGCTTTCTGTAGCAGACACCACTGCATCTAGTTGTTCACCCACATCTGAGATCGGCTGAGAAAATGAGATTTTCTCTAGGAAAAGACCTATGAAGTGATGCTAACGATAAGGTAGCTGCTGATGGTCCGTAAATAACAGCTGTTTAAAGCTGCTTTTTTTTTTTTGAGAGGCTTATAATAAAAGTAAAGCTCGTAACTAAATGTGTTGGTGCATAGTGAATTGGTTGAACCAATTAATTTTTGCTTTCAGTTATATTAATAAAGATTTTATATTTTTAAAGCTAGAATATGCAAGTTGTTGGTGCAGTGCAGAGATATTCACCACTAAATGTCTTTGAATGAGGCTCCGTCTTCTAACCAGAGGTCAAGTGAGAAGTTGCTCTCCTCACTCACGGACCTGTTCGCCCGCTTCATTCCCCGGCTCCAAACCAGTCCAGGTCACTCCGCTCAAGTTTTAGATTTTTGACTAAAACATTTATTTTGAGTCAGGTTTCTGCATGCTCCCGCTTCACCATGTTCACAAGCAGGCAGAGAACTTCATTTGATTTAATCATTTTAGGGCATTCTTAGTTATTGTCATTTCAAAACGGCCTGTTCGGCCTGGGTAGAGTCGGAGTGTAGCAGAGCAGGGAGAGCGAGGGCTGGGCGGAGCAGCAGTACACATAACAGTGCTCTGCAGCCATGTCTTCACTGAGTGAAGATGGATTTTAACTTCAGACATTAAAAAACATATTCTGAAGGGACAATAAATAGACCTCAGTGTAATCTGTGTTCCGTTGTTAGCATTTAAGACCTAAACCCCTCAAATTAAGTCTCCATCAACCCTTATGACCACGTTTGATATTGAAGGATGTGAACACACCACTTCACCCAGTCTTAGAGCCAATCAGCCATCCCTGCCAAATGGATCTTGTGTAAGATGCAGCAATCCAATAACTAGACTCTGCTCTTGACTATTGACCCTTTTCATTCGTTTGCCCATCTGTCAACTGATCCATATCCAGTGTCACACAAAGCCTTGATTAGCTGACTGATGGATCAAGAGGAAATAGGAAATTGGTGATGTGCATGAACGTGTGTGTGCGTGTTTATATGCACTGTTGTGTGTCTGCATAAAGACTGTGATAAGATGCAAGCAAAAAGCAGACAGAAAAACAAAGACTCGGATGGAGTGATGGAGTGAGAAATCATGATTGACGACAACGACAGCGACGAACTGAAGTTGAAGAGGGCAATCGAAGTTGTTCTTCGGGAGACAGATCAGAAAAATCAGCCTGAACCAGCCGACGTGTCACAACAACCCAGACATGCACATGAAGGGATCGATAATGACCTATCTGGGCGTGAGTGCACATGGAGGTCTGTCCCTGCATTTCATATTCCATGCATTTGTCTTGAGGTCACGTTGGTTAAATGAGAAACTGAGCAAACAAATGGGATCTGAGCTTTTTAGTGTGTGTGTGTGTGAAATATTCTACTATACTGGTGTATTTATTCAATTGTTTGGGAAAAATAAGAATTTCAGACCCCAATTTAAAAAAATAAATGGTTCGATAGGACTTTCCTCAGTGAGCTGGACTGTAACACGACTAAAATGCACAGCCGATGGGAACAGAGATGTTTCCTGGGAAGGATGCAGAGATTAAAAGGTGAAATTGATACTCAGTGAGCTCAGGGTAACAGCAGAGTCCACTGATGATTTTATGGGTTTGTCACCGCCAGCTACTAATTGACATTATGCAGACAGGTGAATATTAAAATGTGGATTAATGCACCAGGCTTTCTGTGTTCTTCTATAGCTGAGAACTGCTTTCTTCCCTCACTATATCTCAGAAACACTTGCCTGTCTGTAATGAAGGAATTTACTGTCTTTCTTGGCGTGGTGAAACGGTTCAGGCTGACTAAGTAGCATCTACACATTGTACATCAACATGTCGCCATAAGTCTGAGTCAGACGAGGAAGCAGCACGATGACAGAACGTGTGTGTGTGTGTGTGTGTCATCAAGTCCTGTTTTTGTTTCTTTGCAAACAGTTCATACTCTTATTATTGTTATCGAATGGACACGCAGATTTCACATCTTCTTCCCGCTCTGGTTCTTCGTTCCATCATCGAGCAGCACCGTTGAGACAATGTGCAGCTGGTCAAACGCATGGATTTATTTGTCCACTTGTATTAAAGTGGAACTTGGTGCGAAAACTCCTCATGGATTTTCTTCTCTGTGTGTGATTCCATTGGAAGAAATGGATTTCTGTCCAGCCTGCCCCGAGGGCCGCCTTGATGAACCAAGGGGTCAACTGGCTTGCTCACATGCAGCCACCACGAGAATAAAAAGAAGCTTGGTTTAATCTCATTAGGACACAGACAGACAGTGGTTAAACAGACCACCAATTTATCTGGTGGTTTGTGATACCAGACACCAATTTTCTTGGTGTCTGATACAAACAGTTACCGTTTGTTTTGCAGTTATAGACGTGGATTATAGTCAAGTTAAACATTCTGAGAAAGGCTGGATTATAATTTATTATCTTATTTAATTGTGCCCATATTATACCCATCTGATTCTTCATAGAACCCAGTGACTTCAAAGAAATCATGTGCATTTCTTCTAACAATTGCACCATTTTGCTGTTAGCGTGGGAAAGACAGACAGTCATTTCTCAGCAAAATGTGACTAAACAAGCAGTTTTTGTCATCGCTGCCTCTCTCTCTCCCTCCGCTCTTTGAAATTATTACTAACTCATGACCAGCAGGCACATTGTCTGGATTAATACATACAAGGCCTGCTGTATTGACAATCTTGTTTTGCAGAGCAACATTTTGTCATTTGTCAGAAACAAAGTAGTCACACAGAGTTCCCTTTTTAAAGAGGGACAGTGTATTTAACCTAACAAGCGACTGGAGCAGACGGGTAGTTTGGGGGTTTGAGCTACAGTATACGACTTCATCATGCATCAATCCTCTCTGTTCCTTGGCTCTGTTACACTCCATCACGTTGTGCCTCACCCTCCAGCTAGTCGTTACGAAGTTACAGCGAAAGTGAGGGCTCCAACTGCAATGTGCTGCTTGGTTAGCAGGGCAGGACTCTTTTAGACTTTTAGATGCCACTGACTCATATTAAGATAAGTTAAGGAACATATGTTAAGCTGAGTGTCTGGGCTTTTTCCAAATGACTGGAGAGATGGGGAACAGTTTTCAGCAACCACCACTTCACTTTTTATTATTCAATCTCATAATTTTCAACTTTTTATCTCATATTTCCAATTCATCTTTTTTTTCTTTTATCATGATACATTTATTTACTCATGGTGGAAACAGGCTTCCATAAGATTTAATCTCCATAGGCCGGTGGTACACTTGGTATTAACAACACAGTTACACACACACCATGGCACCCACATGTAGGCAGCAGTCTGGTGTTTGTCATCACATGTAAAACCAGTGGAGCAGTATGAGATGAACGTGAATCACCATGGAAATGGTGATAAATAAGGGTTGACAAAAGCTTGAGTTTTTCCACCTGTCTACCTTTCATACCTGCCATTTATGTCGTCGCTGCCGTTTTCTCAGTTGGTGGTTGTGTCCAAAGCCATTCCCTACTCACTTTAAAGTGTGCTGTATAGGGTGTTTGCCATGTTGTAGTGGTGTCCAAATGTTGAGTGAGAATTTTCATACTCTACATAGTGGACTGCAAACCCCACAATGCACTTCTCCCTTTTGTAAAGATAAGAAAATAACAGTACTGATCACAGAGTGTCCGAAATCTCAATGTGCTGCTCACTATGGCATGGACTACTTATTATACATTATACTGGGAGTAGTGAATAAATTATCTTGTTCAGGGGTGGTTAGGTTCTGGACTTCCCTCTCATGGCTAAATTTATAAATTCACCAAAGTGCCAGTGACGCTGTCGTTGCCTGTGTAATTTGTGTCGGCAAAAAGGAAGTATACTCTTAGAAAGTTCAATAATAAGAAACAGCTATGGCATAGCTATGACATATGCATAAAAAAAATAACACTCTTTCCATGCTGAGAGTGCACTTTAAAATTTAAGAATAATCTACGAGTGCATCTGCAATATGATCAACTTGGAGCATTTATCTTCTTGACAGCTGGACGGTTGTGTAGAGAAATTTTAAAGAAGTCACACAAACAACTGCAAAACTAAGTACAGAAGAAAGAAAATTGCCTGTATGTGATTTCCCCAGTGTAATTACAGTGCAGAAGGCATCATAATTAGTCAGTACTGCATGATCATTTGTACCTGAAGTGCAAACTAATCTGACACCATCACCACTTCTACTGCCAACACCAGCACAAATCCCAACCTCAAAAATAGCAGTCTGTTCTTCAGGAGCGAAATTATTTAACGCTTTACTTTCCCTACACACACACACACACACACACACACACACACACACACACACACAGAAAGGTGTATTCATATATTTTCTTTAGACTTCAGTCCCATGGCAACAACATTTTTTTCCTGTTTCTGGTTGGTCGAATTCCCCAGACAAATCACTGTACGATA
>OMLM01009242.1:0-13829 GCA_900302695.1 Helostoma temminkii | reverse complement strand
ATCACTGTACGATAACACAGGCCTCGGCGCCGTGATGTGAAGTGGTCATCCATTGATATAAATGGCTCTGTCATTCACTGGACAATTGGTTAAGTTAATTCAGGCATTAGTTAGAGGAGCAGTTTAATCAGATTTAACAGCCATTTTGACTCCAAAGCCTGTAGTGCAATATGGTGCAGAGGTTGGCAGAAGGTGGAGGATGAAGGTTGGAGGGCAAAGAAGAGAAAGAGGGCAGGGAAGGAATAGAAAAGACAGTGGAACAAAATGAGTTGTTGTAAGAAGATACAAGATAAAAAGAAAACGGCAGAAAGGTCAAGGAGGAAGAGGAGGAAGAGAAACATGGGAAGGACGGTGAAGAGCAGTAATGAGGAAGGACAAGTGGAGGCAGAGAAGAGGAGGAGGGAACGTCCTGTGGCACCATGTGGTTTGTCCTTTGCTAATCTGCTGGAGTTCTCACATAGACACTCACAGGCTTCTTATCTGTTGTTGTGTCTAGTGAATAGATGTTTGTTTTCGCTCAGAGTTGGACATGTCAGCATCTTTTTTATCTTTGGCTGATTGACAGTATTCTCCCTTTCAAGGGTTTTGTTAAACTTCTGCTACGTAACAGAACCTTTGGGATAACCATGACCTGGATGACAGAACCTTCAGACACCATGAGACATGGTTCCATGTCTGCAATGTGAACACAGCAGCTACTCACTCTTTATCATCTGTTTCTTGTCCTCTCAGATCCGGCCTCAGTGGATCTGGACCAGTACGATCTGGTCTCTCTGACAGATACCCTGAGAGGGTTCCTGCAGGACGTGCCCACCCCCATCATCCCCACCTCGGTCTACAGCGAGCTGGTTTACACTGCTCAAGGTAAAGTAATGGACACTGAGACACACACAGGTGCGCTGACGGTTCCATACAAGTTGTGCATCTAGTGGTATTTAGGCATGTGTTTTATGTATTAAAACATCATATATAGTTTTTTGGACAAAGCTAAGTTGTTAGAGAAGGATGAAACTGCCACAGGCTGCAGTATTATAATAATGTGTAATAATATATAATATAATACAATATATTATTGTATTATAATATAATTCCACAGTGTGGAACTCACATGTTGTTCCTCCCTTTTTGAAAAGATCTGTTGCTGTCACCTCCATTGCAGGAGTTAACCCACAGCTCAGAGACAGATGTGTCTGGTAAAACCAACTATCTACATTCATAGAGACAAATAACAATAAGTATAAATAAATATGAAAGTATATGAAATGTATTTGCATATGTTCTAGCTTTGCTAAAAGTTGTGTTAACTAGACAAGGCCAAAGTAACTTCTTTACTATTACCCCTGTTTTACTAAGCCAGTTTCTGGCTCAATCTGGTTTTCAATGCTAAATGTCTAAAAATGTCTAAATGAACATTGGCGACCTCTAGCCTGTGGAAAAGCACAGCAGTTCTCTGACGTTCCCACAGTTGAATCAACTCTGAAACTGCACAAGCATCAGCTGTTGTTTGAAAATGGGAATATGACCATAGAAGAGTAGCTGTAAAAACCCTTTTCATGTCTGGACCCTGAGTCTAGGCCTCCAGCTGCATCCTTTTTGCTCTATGCAACTGTGATTCGGTGTGAGCCCCCAGATATGATTTATGCCACATCTGAATGTAAAGGTGATGTAACTGCAACCATCTTGTCAGCGTTAAACTGCTGCTTGTCACCTGACAGATTCAGTAAAACCTCTCTCTCGCTCTCGCGCTCTCTCTCTCTCTCTCTCTCTCTCTCTCTCTCTGCCCTCCATTGTGCAGCTGACCTGTCTGTTCGCCCTTTCACCCTTTCACCTGCCACCCACCTCGCCCAGTAGGCCTCCTCTGTCCGGCTTTTAGGGGCTCTCGTGCTTTCATCTATTTTTCATGAACCGTCCCTTGACATTCTGAGTTTCGTGCTTTGTGTGGGTGTTGTGCAAGCCCGTTCTGGACAGATGAACAGATAGACAGAGTGTGTTGGTGTTGCGCATGCTAGCGTGAGTTTTTCAAGACAGAGGCATCGCCTGAGTTGGCTGGAAATTCACACCAGCTTTTCTGCTGCTCTCCCCCCAAAAATATTACTCGGCTAAGCTCTGCGAGCTGATCTCTTACTGAAAAGCCCCTCAATTATGTAAGTGCTTTTCTCTCTTTCAGTCCCACTAAGTGAACCTTTTTTTTATTTATTTAATTATTCATGGAAACATTTTAAGTCAGGATAAACCACTTTGAAAAGGATGCATCAAGTTTTTTCAGATGTTGTCTGAAGTCAAGCCCGTTGAAATTTGACTTTAGGAAGGGGTCACTGTGAAATCAAAGGAGATCATTAAATGGGTTTTGATATATGAAGCTTTTCATTTGAATGAGGCTAAGTCATGCAATAACACTGAGAGATCCCTGAAAAGTAAACTATTCGTGCCAAAGGCCAGTGTTGAGTCTAGTCGGTCCTTTCTTGTGTCCTTTTTTTTTTTTTTTATTAAACATTTATGTCATCTGTATGTTCCAGGTTCAAATGATCACAGTTCTCTATAAGAGTCTAACTGCGTAAAGTCAGCAGCAACATACAAATTGACTTGAGTGTGAATGTTAGACCTGAAAATCTATCACCTGTTGTCTGATTATGAAACTAAACTGGCTTTCATTTTTCCCAGCATTCCCTCTCATCTCATTTTAGGCTGTGTTCTGTTTTCAACCAGGTTATTTTACCACCAACCAGCAACCTGTGAAATGCAGTTAGTGTCATTTTTAGTTGATGCAGAAGCGACAGTATGGTAGCAATCAGGTTTGTTGTGCACATTGAAGAAAAATGTCAAATTAAGAGCTTTTTATTTGTATTAAATACAATATGTCCTGTGCTGACCCTGTCAGGGCCAGTCTGGGCTTTTTGTCATAGCAGAAAGAGGTAGTCCGTGTAGTCAGGTGTGTGTGTGCCTGGGAGCTGGTTCACAAAGAACTGGTGCGCGATTAAGCACTAGCTCCAAACCAGCCTTGAACTGGTTTGGTGAAAAAAGCGGTAACTGTGGCCATTATTGGCCGTTTTTAGTCAGCTGGCAGCAAGAAACCGAGGAATTAGCCAGTACTGGTGGAGCATGAATCAAACAGTTGATGTTTGTTAGAAACAGCCACAGTGCTAATCAGTGTGGTGAAATACTACCTTTTCTTTTTAAGCTTCGCTTTGTCTTTCTTAGAGTTACTTCACATTATGATGTGTTCATGGTGGACGTAGCATAGCTAGAGGAAAAATAACCCCCTGAACTTTTTAGCTAACGCTGTTTTGTTGTTTCGTAAGTTCATTAGAATATGTACAGTCACTCACTGTCTAAAACTGGCAGAGTTACCTGGAAAAGTGTGGGCAGACATTAGATGCCTATATTTAACATTAACATTATTCAGCTTTGTGTTTGTACTGTGACATATATAATGCACTTAAAGTAAATCACCTAACATTATCCGTGTTAGTGTTTCTGAGACTTCTAGACACAAATATAACTACTGCAGATCATTTTGATGAAGTGTGCACTACTAACATAAGCATTTTTGACAATCACTTCACTTTTGTTTAACCAAAGTTGTCTCTACTTCCTGCTGTCAGTAGCAGCAGTGAATTAAAACATAAGGTCTTTACACACTGGAGGTGTGCGAGCAGTTTTTATGTGGGTCAGTTAGATTTTTTTGAACCAATAACTTGTCAGTGAGTGATTTCACATTAGCTGCGTTTTTCACAATGTGAAAACGTGGTGTTTTACCAACTTTTCTACGGCTACAGGACGTTTCTGACCAATCACAGTGTAACCTAGGCGTTCGCCAGATGTGAAAGCCTTTTCATATCGTTTAATCACATTGCAGTTGAAATTGGGCATAAAAAGTGCTATAGTCACATCTAACACAGTGACAGGAAATACTATTTGTCTCAGATAAAACAAATTAGACCTCAAACAGAGCTGTCACCAGTAAACAGCAGTACATCAGCAAAATGAAGTTTGTATAATTTGTTTGTATTACTGCAGTTTTATTCTCTGTACATATCATTTGCACGCCCTGTACTGTACATGCTAGAATAGGGAGCATCTTTGTGATTATATCCATATGAATGGGATCAGTAAAACCGACTTAATATAAAACAGTCACAGTTTGTCCCGTCTTAGTCTGATCCCTGAGATTTGTTCATGTTGTAACAGTTAAAATCCCCTCTCATTCTTTATTTGTTACCTCTCCTCGGGCTGTTCTGATCTCTGGGAGACGAGTTATTTTTTCATCTGTTTGATCTGCATTCAATTTTCCAGTCAGTAGTTCATCATGGGAATCCACCCGACACTGTTAGAAATAAAGATGAAATGTTGAGATCTGGTAGGGACTTTTTCAGAAGTCCTGTTCAGCCCTATTGACCCCGTCAGTGGTCCCATTATCATGGAAACAGTTTAACACGAGATCATTCAGTCGAACAAACCAGGTTGGAAATACAGTGACAGTGAAATCTGTCTGCAGAACGTGTTTTAAATGTGAATCTAATGTAAAAGTGTTAATTTGAGTCAAACTTCATTTAACCCTCAAATTACTACAATCATTTTCTATTTCATTGGCCTCTTCATTATATTGTCTTCTGTTAGTAGCAAAATAATGACTGTTTTGTCATTGGATGGCTGCAGTTCTCATCCTGCTATTATCAGCCTTCTGGTATCGGGGCTGAGTCATTTTCAGTTTGATTATTTTCATCTTTTCTACCAGGACGTGAGGATTGTGATGTTGTCACATGCGGGAAAACGCCTTAAACCCTAAAAGTAAAAACACCAGCACAAGACAGATGAATGAATGTGATGCTGTGTTTGGTTTGAGTGTTGCACTGTTTAAGTTTTAAGGTGAAAGAATTAGCACATTTTTATTTTCTAAATTTAAAAGTCACATTGAAGTTCTCCTCTTGTTCCACATGCCTCCCCCTGCTCCTTTATCTCTCGTCTTTGGTTTCTGAGTCACTTATCTTAATAATTCAATCTAGACCTTGTACCCTTTCTCCCCTCTGCCATTTTTCATCTTTATTCATTCATTTTCTTTATCTCCACCCTCCTCTACCCTAAGGCCTATTTTTATTCTCTCCCTCATACATTTATTTTACAAGGCTTGGTTAACCTTAATGGCCTCAGTGGGGTCATCTTCTGGGAGGACAAAGGCCATCTGGCTCAGACCACTGTCCATCTGGACCTTCAGAGCAGTGTTAGCACAGGAGGGAAGATAACGCAGATGCAAGTCTCGTTTACTTGAACTTATGGTAACGTTGGAAATCTATATCATTTCCTGTTTTTCCAAAATATCAGGGTAGGTAATATCTAAGGATATCGCCAACATCGCTACCACAACATTAGCTCTAGTTAACCACAGTTCTTTCCATCACCCATAACCCTCCTCCTCACGTCATCTGTTCCCCTAACTGCCCAGTTTCAGTGCAGTCTCCCAGAGTTCCTCTGGGCCAGATGGATAGTCCAAGTTCCCTCTCCAGCCTTGATCTCTATTGACCAGAGAGGTCAACCACAATCTATAATAACAGAAGAAGGAGGGCTACACATGGTGGTCATCTACGATCAGCAGTGGTCAGACGGAGAGCAGCGACCTCTGTGACCTTCATCAGGCTGCAGCAGATTGTCAGCCATGCATCATGACATACCTGCCCCCACAAACACCTCGTGTCCTTGAACTTCTCCCACGCTCACTGCAAACAACAGACAACACGTTTCATCCTCTCTCCACAGGGGAATAATACTCTTGTTTGACCTATAGAATTCTAGTAGCTTCTGCATTTTGTTGTTAGGGTTAGGAAATCCCTGAGCACCTGAACTGTAACATCACCTGCTGTAGGCTGGAATATATTCTACATTAATGTGTTTGTCGTCACCTTCACCTCATCACGTTAATCTTTTGCACATATCTATAGCATCTCCTACAGTGAAGCACTGCTCTGTTGACATGTCACTCACACGTGCAGTAAACATTCTCAAAGCAAATGATGCAAAGCAAGTTTGGCGAATGTGACACAAACACACATTCAAACAAGACTCACAGAGAAAAGTAGGAGGCATTTGAGACAAACTGTTTAATTAGAGTTCCATTATCCTGTTGTTATGTCAATAAATGCTTTTCATTGGTAAATGTCTTTTCCTTAAGATGATCCATTTTTGACTTTCATCAATAGCCAGTGAAACATTTGGATTCTGTGCACAGGTCACAAATGTCAGTTCAGTTTTCAAACCCTCTTCGAAGTGAGGAATCAGTGCATCTTTGTACGAATCTCATGTGGTGGATAAACAGGATTCGTGCACAAATTCACATAATGTAACATTACTGAGTGTGTTCTATGGTTAACAAGCTGACATGACCCCACACAGCCCACGGTTTGTTCGACTGCAGTATTGGCTCCTGTCGTTTCATTTCTGACAAAAATAATCTTTACTGAAATAGTAGAAAATTCCACGACATTCAGAGAAACATCAGATTCATGTACTGCACAGCACCACTCGTGTACAGTGCAGTAAATCACAGGTGTCAGCCACAAATTAAGAAATGCACACTAACGGTTATTAAACAAGGTCACTTGACTCCACCCTGTACTCTTGACCTGTTCTCTCTGTGTGTCTGACCTTTGACCTCTCGACATCAACCCCCAACATGGCAGGAAGATGGATGTTTGATGGTCATTACTACTTTACAAAGTAACATGCAGAAACTCAAAAACATCTAGTCATCTAGTCATGTATTAACTGGAATCTGCTGGTTAAAAATCGTCTATTATTTGGTCCTATATATATATATACATATACATACACAAGGGGAGAAAAATGCAAATGTCATGTGAGTTTGATTGAGGGTTTCTGTGAAGCTCTTTCCTTCCTCTCTCTGCTCTTTTGATCATATTTCCAGTCAGTCGTTCTTCTGCCCATTCCTCCATCCATTCCTCCATCTCTCTGTTGGCGCTCTGTTATTGGGATCGATTTGAACACTTCAGTTCCTGCACACAGGGCCAGATACACCGATACTTCATATGGACAGTCAATACATATCAATCAATACATATCACCATTCTAACATGTACACAGGCAGAGAGCTGCAGCACACAGAGCAGAGTGTTGTACTGTATGTGTCCATAAAACACAGGTAAAAAAGGTTTTTCTTTTTCTTTCTTTTCTGCAGTTTGATTGAATTCAGTGTGTAAGTAAGTGTACATTTGTACTAGGATTCAATATTTACTGTTTATTACATGCTGTTGCAACAGCACAGAAAATACATAATGTAGTTTTTGTAAAATCTATTGATAGTGCTTATTGTCAGGCTTTTCTTTTTGCACCTTTGTTTTCTGCAAACAATACAAAGCTGATACGTTTTAAGACGTACTGTAGATTCTGGTTGTGTTTTTAGTTCTGGCTCTATATTACTGAATATTCCCAGAGCACAAGACATGTATATTATTGAACATCAAGATATTACATATTATTGAACAGGTGACTGAAATATTGCTCATCTTCATACATGGTACAACACCTAGTAGTACTGCAGGGGTATATAGTATGAGGTTTTTCTTATTTTGGTTTGGTCTGAAAACACTGGTCTTCACTGGAAGACCATCAGCCAATCTCACAAGTGCCATTTGATCAAAAGTTCAGACATAAAGTGATAATAAATAAATCTCTGTGCAGGCAGACAACATCATATAGAGATAAAACCGACTTGTTCTGTGGATTCTTGTGCTAAGTGGTCTCCCACTGAGCCTTCCCCATCATAAACCCAGCACACAGCAGGCTCAAGCACAGATGTTTTCTTGTTTCCAGCTTGTTTGCTGTGGCAAAGGGCCTGTTGTGAGAGCATTCGTCAATACGTCTGGTCCTCTTCAAACACGGCCCATTGTCTGAACCCTGGCTAATATAAGAAGAGAAGTCAATATTGTCCCCTGCTCCACTGCCCACTGTGTCATTTTTACAAGCAGCCCCTGCGATTTTCCCCGTGGTGTCAGGCTAGCTGGCAAGCAGTTGGCTTGTAGACTAGGGTTAAAATCAAATCACTGATGTCCTGCCAAGGCCATACATCTCCTCAAAGTCAGCAGTCAGTTGGATGTGAAGGGAGGTGCTGCTCACTGGCAGCGCAGCATGTCTTCAGTGAGTGAAATGCTGATGTATATTACATTTTTATCTCATTATTGGTTGCATAATGGCATCCTGACCTAAACATATTCTTCTGAACATCTGCGGCCATCCGCCTTGACCGGTTGGAGTGAGTGGAAAGGGAGAGAGAATAGAAGCAGCAAAAGAACAACTAGCAATATGTTTAATCTAGTTCAGCATAGAAGCAGGAACCTATTAAAAGTACAGCTGTTATCGGAAGTTTACATACACTCATCATGGACACATCTGGCGTGGCAACGTTGGGTTTTATGATTTCTTTTTATTTATGCAGAATTACTGTACAACAAACATTCTAATGAACAAAACCTCAAGAATTTGGTGCAGATTAGATTATTAATTCAGTGGTGTTGAAAGTTCCAGAATTCTTAATTTGCCAAGTCCAAGAGCTCTTTATTTCCTGTTAGTGATCATAATGGACAACAGCTGGTAGCATCTCTGTGCCAGCATGAGAGAGTTTTTTTGACCAACACACACAGTACAGTGTGAAAGTCCAAGAAGATCTGAGCGGATGTGAGAAAGAGGACGGTCAATTTACCATTTGTAAGCGACTCCAGATTCCAAGACGATCATTACGAACCACTGTATGTAACTCCAACTTATTGGTAGCCACTTTGTCAAGGTCTAGAGAAGGAACCAAGCTGTCACAGTCAGCTGAGAGGACATATAGTGTGGATGCTAAGGAACAATCTAAGAAGCACTATAGGGCACAGGCCAGGCATGAACTGGAAGCTGCTGTTTACTGTCAAGACAGTTTTACATCGCCACCAACTGGAAAGTTGCTTTCCAAGAAAGAAGTCTCTGATCCAAAATCAACGCCTTCAAGCTCAGCTAACGTTTACAGCTGTGGGCATTGACAAAGAAACAAAGAAAAGGCCTTTTGTAAGAAAATACCAACGGCTTAAGGTAAAGCACACTAAGGGACATTTAACCTAATGTTATGTGTGTTGTACATGTTTTCTGTACAATTATTCTGCATCAGTAACCTGTTACAATCTGTCCACGATGAGTGCATGTAAACTCATGATTGCAAGTGCACCACTTTCAGCTTACCGTACAACTCTGACATGTTCAGTGAAGTTAAGATCAGAAATGTAGGCGTAAAATCAACTGACTCTCTCAGCTGGAGGCCATCCACATGTGTCTGTGTGTGTTTTCAATTAGCTGTTGAAAGTACCCGAAAGAGAAGGCTAGAAATCAAAACCAGATTATATCAGGGTGAGATGGTTTCCCTATATTTCATCATTACAAGCTACAACTTCAACACATGAAAAATAAAACTATATCACTGGAGTGGTGACAGTAACACTCAACTAAGAGCAGCATGTTCATTTTATTTTTCAAGTGATTCAATTTAGCCTTTTGAAAAAAAAAGTTTCAGTTGAGTTTTTTGACAATGACATTTTAGTCTAAGTTGTGTCCTTTGGATTTTATGCATTTTGAGGCTACAGTTGTCACCATATTGGTTGTGTCCATCTATCATGTTCACAGGTTGATCTTAAGGAAAAGGCTGAGCAGACCAGGAAATATTCACTCACATTTTGACTGCATCCATCTTGTTAAGAGAAGCTGCACTACATTATCTGCTAACATACACTGACTCATTAACACTGTCATTGCAAACCAAGTTTTTTGTTTTTTTTTTACAGCATCTTCAATATTTATTTCCTTCTTCATTCCAATGTCATATACTGTACATAACCATCTTTAATGATCAGACTGTTGTGCTTTTTTTATCTTGTTGCTGTATTGAGTTAGCACTAACATGTGGTTTTAATTAAATGTGAATATCTGCACTGGAAATACTTTTTAAGCAACACAACATATCTGCCTGAAAGTATCAGCACTAATCCTTAGTGGACAATAGATACTGTTACAGTAGTTCATGAACTCATTTCATCCAGGAACCATTAACATCAAATGACAGGGAAAGAGACCAGCAGTGCCACCACCTCCAAAGGCATCTACATAAAGAAACGTGTGCGTTCTGATGCAAGCCAGACTGAATGAAGTAAGGTAACAGTCCTGTGGTTGTTGTTCTTGTCTCATAGAGATTCAGAGTGTGGAGGAGTGTGGGGAGAAGCTGAAAAGGATCTTGGAGTCTCCCAGCATCCCTCAGGCCAACCACCAGCTCCTGGTGCACCTCACCAGACACCTGGCCAGAGTCAGCCAGCATAACCAAGCCGATCCCCGGCTGCTGGGACAGGCCTTCGCTGAGGCCATCTTCAAGCACTCACCCCTCAGGTAAAGATGTTTCCAACTGGTGTCTGTTCATCTGCCAGTTCACCTATAAAACACTTACCCTTCATTCTTAATCATTACTAGAGGTGGTAAACGTTGTTAGGTGCAGGTAACTATAGCAACACTACTGAGGTTTTGGGCTCTTCTGAATAAAATCCACTGATATGCAATACATATGAGTAACAATAACATCACGATGGAGCAAGCCCTCGTGCTGAAGATGGAGTGAAAGTACAGCTGAAAGCTTGAACCCACTCCTCTAATGTTAGGAGTGAAATACTTCTCCAGATCCATGCTTCAGCTTATAACTTGGTTTTTATTTTTGGGGGTTTTGGGATTGGAGGCTTTTGAAACACTCAAATGACTAAAAATCCCAAAAATCTAGCTGTTAAAAAATCTCGTCAAAATAATGTTTATTAATAGAATTCACTATTTAAATCTTCACGGTCCAGGCACTGGCCTCTTTGGGTCTGGATCCAGGACGGAGTCCACCATTTGGGGCCCCTTGGTGTGAGAGCTGTAACACACTTCTAAATGTTAATGTAAAGAGTGGAATCCAGGGAGGAAACACCACTTGACCTTGTGGTGTTGTTTACCTCTAACACCAAGGGCACCATGTTTGTCACTGTTTACTTAATGGCTTCCTCGTTGACTTCTTTAGCAATTTAAATTCAATTTAGGTTAATATGTTGTGGTTGTTAATTACAGTGTTAGTCTCTTAGGGACTGAGAAACAGGTTACAGGAAAAATGGAATGAACCTTGAGTCAGAGAAGGAGCAACCAGCCTGTGCGAACCTCTGGTTCTGCTAGTGGTTCTGTAAATTTCCATTTTAATAATCCTAGAAACGCAGGAGTTGCCAGCATCATGTCATCATAAAGTAGGTTTATGATATGACTGCTAGGGTTTATGGATCTACACTACACCCTGAAGCCTCAGCCATCCCAGAACTGACCCAAAACCTGAAAAGTAAGTGTTGCTTTACTGTAGCTTCAAATAGCCATTAGTGCAGCACAAAACATTATTTTAAGCTCTGGATTGGTTGTTTGTTATTGTAATGTTCTCATGATGGTAGAATCTACTTCTCCCTGGATGAGTTTAATCAACAAACCAGATGTTCTCATAGTTGTTCATCTTTTGTGCTGATGATTCAATCAGGAGAATTTAGTGTCTTTCCAATACTGGAAGAGCATCAACTGCCCAGCATGTAACCAGACCAAAACGAGACTTTACATCCAAATACCTGCCAAATAGTAATGTTTCCCATATGTGGACTATACCACACAGAAAATGCTTTATTTATATGCTAAGATGGCATTTTAACAGGTAAAGCTAATTAAGCATAAAATGTCCAATTGTCATTTTGTATATTTTATTCTGTGTGGTCCTTGAAGAGAAGTTCAAATCCAAATATGAACATCCCACACAGCTGTGAAATGTCATTTCTGCTCTTTAGCATTTCAACAGTTTTCTCTTTCCATTTGTTGCATAAAATCATTGATTATTCCAGCCACAGTCACTTCTTTCATAAAAGTCTCACAGCATTTGAGTGGAAAGGGTATTTCCACTTCATTCAACATTCATTTGTGAATCAGCCAGCCGAAGAGATAAATGAACCGAACGTGAACCTTTTTAAAACTCCTTCCACAAATCAACAATCTCAATCACAAAATGAGCAAAATGGTCTCGATGGGGTGCAAACGCTCAATGTTTTTGCAGAAAAGAATCTGCCTTCGCTAACAGAAAAATCAAGCATGATATTTGGCTCAGCTGTAATATCAACATCCTGTAGTTTGAGAGCTGAGAACACATTAACAAGGCTGATGGTGCTGTTGTGTTTCTCTCAGTGCAAGCTCGCCTGTGTCTGTTTTTCCAGAAATTACTGAGGAATTTTTCAGTCAGTGAGTCAGAAGCAGTGTTTGTATGCGTAGCCTGGTCAGTTCACATCTGACGTGCACAATGGGCAGCTCCAGAGCGGCTGTGTATGATAGCATGGCATACTATTAGAACCAGATCCCATGTTAGCTTATTTTATATGTGTGTGGAAATGTTGACTTATCCTACATGGTTCTGGAGTATACACTGCAGTCTGTAAGCATTTAGACAATTTGTTTGGCCTTCACTGCAGCGTACTGAGTTAAAACCTAATTATTACAACACGATCTGAGAATATTCAGTACGTAAGCCTCCTAAAAAGATTAAGAGCAAAAAAATAAATAAAAACTAATGAATCCTACTAACAATCTGTGTATTTAAAGCCTGACACACAATGGCACAGGTCCATTGATAAGAGCACATCCATTTCATTACAGCTAAAACGGTCAGTCTTCATTTCGGCTTCTGGTCTTCCCTTAGCTTCCCAGTCTAAACACAAAAGAACATTGCTTGTTTGTGAAGATATTTAATAAGTGTTGACATTGTTCAGTGGCCCTTTACAGCTGGACCTCACTTTATACTCATGTTTGTGTAATTATCAACAGTGCGGACGTGAACCCAGAGCATCACATCAGGATCCTGGAGGCTCTGATCACAACAGGAGGTCTCATGGAGATGCAGGCTGCACCAGGTAGGATAATAAACACAGCTCTCTCTATCCATACACGCTTCTACTATTACTCTCACTAACCTTTGTATTTGATTGTTAGTGTGTAACAGTATATTGTGCAACATGATTTTGCTTGACTTGGATTCTTTTGTGACTCGAAACAATCACACCAAAATATATCTGCTGCGTCTCTGAATACACACAGCTGCAGTTCATTTTCAATTCTTTCTGCTCGCAGAACGTTGTGCCTGATGTTTGTTTCTCAAGTGTATCACCCTACATTCTCGTCCTGGAAACATGACTTTTCCTTCCCCACTGTACCACAAACTGCAGTGGAAAACACACGTTTGGTTTAAGAAATATGTGGAAAACACAAACTTTTTGCCTGAACTGCTGTGATAAATTGGGCATGAACCATGAAATAACAGCTTTAACGCCATCCTGTTAGTTCAGTTTACAGTCTGGATGTACAGAGTTTATGGAAACAAAACATGGCGGTCTCATGATGTTTTTCTTTTGGCATTCCTGCTTTGCTGATCTGTCTGGTTTTATGTATGTGAACTGTAATGTGTACCCTTTAGTAAATTCTCAGAACTCAGCGTCTGCTCTCCGAAAGCATAAAAACAATATCCTGTCTTGCAGAATAAGATTTTAGGGTAAAGGAAAAACGGTGCCAAATAAGAGGACTTCAGGAATGCAGTAATAAAACCGTAGGTCATGAAAAACTACTCAGTTTCAGATCAGAGTCAAATGGCCGGCCTCGTGCTTCATGCATCTAGACATCTTTGGCCCTTCTGGTTTAGCTAAAAGAAATCATAAAGGCCTTTAAAATTGTTTAAATAATTCTTAAAAATAAAACCTGCATATTAACAATGT
>OMLM01009241.1:0-14137 GCA_900302695.1 Helostoma temminkii | reverse complement strand
CCAGAGTGCAGTACTCCTAGAAGTAGTATATTCCAGAGTGCAGTACTCCTAGAAGTAGTATGTCCCAGAGTGTAGTACTCCTAGAAGTAGTATACCCCAGAGTGTAGTACTCCTAAAAGTAGTATGTCCCAGAGTGTAGTACTCCTAGAAGTAGTATACCCCAGAGTGCAGTACTCCTAGAAGTAGTATATTCCAGAGTGCAGTACTCCTAGAAGTAGTATATTCCAGAGTGCAGTACTCCTAGAAGAAGTATACCCCAGAGTGCAGTACTCCTAGAAGAAGTATATCCCAGAGTGCAGTACTCCAGTACAGTAGTGCAGTACAGTGTGTAGCAGTGTGTTGATGTTCTGTGTCTGTTTGTCTCCTTCAGTTTGACACAGAAGAAGCTGGAGCTTAGTTTCACAGTAACGTGACGGAGGCCTCACCTGTCTGAACATCCAGGTGAAAGATTATTTTCATTATCATTTGACCTGTCAATCATTTCTGCAGTGAATCGGAAAAACAAGAAGAAAAATGTTTTTAGTGTTTTTATTCGTAAAAACGTGTTTTGGCATGTGAGGAACTCAACACTGAAATCTGAAAACTAAACAGTAAAAGTCAGACACACAGCTGATGATGTTAAAACAGGGACGGTGAAGGTGAGATGAGTAGAATCGTTTCAGTTTTTATTTCTAGTCGAATGTTTCGGACAGAAGCTCGTTGTTCAGATCTTCTGAACCGTTTCCAGCCGAGGCTCCAGACTCAACCATTTCTTAGTTGTTGCTGCTGATTTCTGCAGTAAATATCTGAGGAGTTGGCACATTCAGGTTACACTGAAATTAAATCAGTCACACACTCACAGTTTATTTTCTTTATTCTGGGGCTGATGAATCGTGTGATGTTTTCTGAAGGAGGAAAACTGTCGTCTCTTCTGTTGATATGAATTAGCTTCTTTCTCAGTATTGTCAGACTGAGTCGATCCTTCTGATGTCAGAAGGTAAAATCCTGTTTCTCTGATTGGTCAGTTCAGAAAGTTGCTGCAGTCGGGTCTTTACTACACCAGTACTTACTAGTACGTAGTTAACCCTTTGTTTGCCCAGTGTTTAGATCCATCATGTAGTTCTGTGTCACCCACCATAATATAGTATCAATAATATAATAGTTCTTTGTACCATGTTTAATGGGGGCCAGGTTCCAGTTAGCTTCTTTGTTTAGATGTTTTTTTGGAGCGTTTTATCCTCCAGTGTTTGTTCCTAATCAGCCGACAACAGATTCATGACTTCAGTTTGGTTTGGATCAAAAACAAGAGGACAGAGCGGATGGATACGTGGCTTGTAAAGAAATAGTCCCAGAACAAACAGAATTAATCAAACGTGACGTTAAACATGTGAACTTAATCTTTTAATTTCTGAAACATTTACATTTTTACAAAATGTTTTTCCTTCAGTTTTTTTACAAATTAAAACCATTTGTTGTTTTAAACCCTGAAACTAAAAGTGCAGAAGAAGAAAAAGTTTAAAATGCTGATAAAACCGTTTTACGTCTTTTCAGACGACGTGAACAGAAACATCTCGAAGCTGCTGAGCGTCTTGTTCCCTTGAAGCGACTTCAGGATTTCTGGGTAATGTAGTCTTCGTTTCAGGAAGTTATGAATTAAATATTAGAAGAAATAAAAAATGTAATTAAAGGTTCCTTCACTGTAACTTGTCTCAGCTCGTCCACGGGTCCTTCCCCGTCTTCTCCTGGAAAAAAAAAAGGTACCATTAGCCGTCAGAATTACTACTACTACTACTACTACTGTTTAGACCCAAACACACAGCAGAACCAGAACATGTGTTCCACTCAAATAGTTTAAAGAGTCTAAACTGTTTCCTTTTACACATTTGTGTTTAATACTTAATGTCATTTGTCTTATGTCTCTATAAAGTAACGTCTTTGAAAGTTAAACCCTCTGGAAATGTCACTGTTATCGTTTTAAACTGAACCCAATAAAATATTTCAGTCAAACCACCAGAGTCCAGCTCCTGAGTCTAAAACAGTTTTCATGCTGGTGATGTAGTTTCATGTTTCTGTGACTAAAGCTGTGTCAGTGGATACTGATCCAGTATAACATCGGTCACTGCAGGATGCAGTAAACATCTTTCTATCTGCTGACGTACCAGCGGAGGCGACTGACCTCCCGAGTTATGTGACGCTGGTTCTAACACCAACGACATAAACTGAGCTTAAAAGGAAGTAAACAGTCCTGAAACCTCAAAAAAAACACGCTGCCGTGAACTCATCACCTGGTATTTCCTGTAGTGCGTCAGGCTGCTGCAGTGCTGCAGTTTGGCTTCGTCCTCGTCAGCGTAGATCAGCTGACACAGGTGACAGAAGTAACCCACGACAGGACGAACAAACTCTGTTCCTGCAGAGACAGAAGCACCGGGGGACAGTGAACGCACCGTCACAGAGAGATGATGAAGAACATGTAACGTTTCCTGAGCGTTAACCATCAGAGCAGCATCTCATAGATGAAACTTCCAAACAGCAAGAGAGAAATTCACCTACACGTTTAGAGTCAGTTTAATAAAAACTAATATAAAGAGACGTTCAGCTGTTTGATTCGTCTGATCTAAAACTAAATATGAAACTGAGCAGGAACGTTTGTGTTTGTGAAGATATTTAGTGACAAACGTTAATGAGACGCTGAAGGTCACGTCCACAGCGGCGACTCCTTACCAACAGGTTTGGTGGGTTCCTCTGGTTCTGGTTCTGGTGCTGGTTCCTCAGAGCGGTGCAGCTGATCCTCCTGTTCAGTTTCCTATGAAACATCACAGACGTTAAACATCCTCATGGTTTCAGTCTGTGGTTAATGAACAACTGTGATAAATGACTGAAGGTTTGTGTCTCTGACTACGTCTGAATTTTAGTGGAATCAAAGTACAAATACCTCGAACTTGTACTTAAACACAGTACTAGAGTAAATGTACTCTGTTCTAAAACTGATTTATAAGCGAGCGAGTACCTGCTGATCTGGACTCTTCAGTGCTGACTGCGAAGCTTCCTCAGAACAAACCCTCTGAACTTCACACTGTGTCTCTGGACTCTCCGCAGTCAGTCCTTCCTTTTGCTTTTCTGTTTGGGTCTTTTTACCCTCAGACTCGCTCACAGGAGCTTTTCTTCCCAACGTTTCCTCAGCTGCTGAATCTTCTGGCTCTTTTCCTTCCAGGTTGTGTGACGAGTCTTTATCTGCTGTTGTTCTGAGGGTCTCCTCTGACGGCTGCTCTGGGGATTTTCTGACCTCGGACTCTTTCTCTATGGTGTTTTGAGGATTATTTTCTTCTTCCTTCTCTGTTGTCTTTTCCTCAGACTCGTTGGGTCCTGGTTCTTCTTCTCCCTCCTTCCTCTCAGACTCCCTGCAGGTGTCTTCTGTGACCGAGGTTTTGGATTCGCTCTGTCGCTCGCTCCCGTTGCCACTGCTCTGACTTTCACTCTGCTTCTTGTCTGACTGAACGTCCCACCTACGGTAAAACCACAGGGATTCAGGATTAAAGGGACCACAGAAGCAAACAGGACAAAACAGGGACAGTGAGGACACAGTGTGAAGACTCTGACCCGCTGTTGAGTCTGTGGTGTGTGTGGGAGATGTCGACGGTGAGTTTGGAGCCGTTGAGGGAGACGCATTTACGGCTCAGCTCTTCGGCAGCTCTCTGAGCCTCTGAAGGACTCGACATCTCGATAAAACCCTGGAAGACAAAGCAGAGGGTGAGAAGATGCTTCTGTCAAGTGAAACCATCCACTGGACTCTACACACACACACACACACCTTCTGCTTTACTGGGTGTTGAATAACAAAGTAATTAAAAAGTGGAGATTAAAGTCCGGGGTTGTTGAGGTCACAATCAGAAGGTTTCTGGATGAACCATCTTCAACAACCTAAAGCAAATCCATCCTGCCTGCAGATACTTCAGGCTGAAGACCTGAATAAACCTTCAAACCTTCTGCTACCAGCACAGTTTCATCTCATCCAAACGTTTCAAGCTGGGAACTTAAACTTTAAACTAGTTTTAGGATCATTGTCACACGTGACCATCACTTGTTACATAATGTGACTGAAGGTGTGACGGCTCCTGAACCACCTGGACATCAGCTGTACAGAAGGTCACGTCAGGCTTGAAAACAAAGTGTTATTTCAGTTCTGACACTGAACTGTGAACATGAACTGACAAGAAACAGAAACAGTTTGGTTCTGATCTGTGACACTAACACGTTTCCTCACCTGCCGGTCTTGGCGGATCAGGAAGTAGCGTACAGCCTTCCCAGAACCTTGGACCAGTTGGATGAACTGAGCGTCTGTGAAGGAAGATGACGGCAGGTCTCTGAAGGAAACCACCCTGGAGGAAGTGCTGCTCGCCTCGGCTTCTCTCAACACGTCTTCACCTGCAGCAAACAAACGTATAATGAAACAGGAAACGTGAAATATTCGACTGCGACGGCAGAGTCTCTTCACACCTTCTCACTAAATCATTTCAGACATTTGCAGGCTCCCTTCACTGTACCTTGGCTGTCAGACTGGTCGTCTTCCAGTTCATCCAGGGTGATGCAGTTCTCCAGGTCCACTGGGAAGTCTGGTTCCTCCTGGAGAACACAGCAGCTGCGTTAAGTATTTATTTATTTCTCATCTTTGTCCAGTGTTTAAAATTATGAGTAAAAACATTTTTTGGTGCGTGAAACTTTTCCAGTACGACTTGGTTCCAGTAACCAAGAGCTGAGCTGGTCGACAGTTTCTGTCAGGGACCATCTGATATTCACGGTTTAAAGTGGACAGATGGACGGACGACACCAGAACACTGACTGGCAGTTTGAGCTGAGTCTCTACCTCCTCGTCCTCCAGCTGAGTCTCTGCTGCCTCCTCTGTCTCTCTGCTGCGTTCGGACTCTTCCTCTGGCTTCTTCATCTCACACCCAACCTCCTCTTCCTCGTTTTCATCCTTCACCTTCGTCTCTTTATCTGGAAACAGAAACCAAATGTGTCATTTTCATTTTTCCCGCCAGGAAGCGACGTCTCCTGGAAATGTTTATACCTGTTTCACGTGAGTCTGTTCTCTCTGCCTGATGCTCCCTTTCCTCTGCAGCTTCCTCCTCCTCCTCCTCCTCTTCCTCGGCAGTATTCTGAATCTCCACGTCTTCCTCCTCCACATTCTTCCCGTCCTCTCCGATCACCTCCATCCCCTCGATGTCACTGTCCTCTGAGGACAACCTGCAGGAGACGTTTGCTGCTTTTACACTTTACAGACAGAATGTTCTGAATACAAGTGTTTTAGTCTTTTACAACACGACTGAAGAAAAGTGTCGCACGACATGTTCACAATTAGTAATTAGTAGTAACAGTGGCAAAAATGTGACATGATCCTGTTCGCTTATCATAAAATGTCTTTTTTTTAGTCATTTCACAGACGCTTTTATCCAAAGCCACTTACAAGTGAGGTACAAAACAAGCAAAACTCTAAGTCAAGGAGCAAAAACTAAAGCAAAGCAAAGCACTATCAGGAGAAGTGTGTTCGTTTAATGAGATATGAGTGCAATTTTTTTAAAGTGCATTTTTAAGTGCAAAGAAAGTTACGGAAAAGTTCTGTCTTCAGCAGTTTTTTGAATATTGGGAGTGAATACGAAGATGGTTAAATTAATGATCTGATGCTAATGATTCCAGTAAATGCTAATGGTAAAATGGTAAAACACTGGGATCTTTGTGTCTGTGTCTGCTCACGCTGCTGCGTCCTCAGTCTGCTGCGTCTCTGCAGTTTGTCCCAGGGGAGCCGGATCGTCCTCAGTCCTGGACACAGGTTCTGCAGAAAGAAGACGATTGTCATGTTGCTTTAGGATTTAAAGCGGTCTAAACATGACACATCATTTCTAATCATGTGATCGGCTCTGCTTCGAGGCTGTAAACACATCAGCTGATGTCCACAGTGAACGTTCCTCCTGCTCTCTCTACACCTTCCCTCCCTCACTGAAATCTCAGATTATCTCTGCTGATGTGTGAACCCATTTCAGACGGAGCGTGTCCTGGTGCTGCATGTGAAAGCAGCTTTAGTCAAAAACATTTTCTTTAAGAAAAGACTTTAAGACTGAGAGCATCGAACAGTCAGATTGAAAGTAAAAGTAAAACGTATTTGAGAAAAACTAAGACACAGATTAATCTGAGAATCGAGACACTGGATAAAACTCAACACCAGGTTTTAGTTCAGTGTAGCTACGGTAGTGCAGCAGGTCAGGTCTTCTCACCTGGTTCCTCCTTTTCCTTGGACCCGTCCTGTCTGGAGGAACTGTTGCTGGATTTATCGCTGGACCTGGATCTGGATTTGGTCTCTTTGGTGGACTTTTCTCTGGACTTAGACCTGGTTCTGGTCCCTCTGCTGGACTTGTCTCTGGACCTGGACCTAGTCTTTCTGTCTTCGCTGACCTTTTCTTTTGATTTGTCTCTGGATGTAGACAAAGAACTTGTCCCTTTATCTCTGGACCTCGACCTGGTTCTGGTTCTTCTCTCTTGGCTGGACTTCCTCCTCTCCTGGTCCCGATCTTTGCTGCTGCTGCTGCTTCTCCTCCTCTTTGACTCCGTCTTGTCGTCGTCCTTCTCTTGACTCCTACTCCTCGTTCTCTTGGTCGTAGCGTTTTCCTCTTCGTACCTCTTCGCTGATGGAACCCGCCTGCAGGAGAAACATTATCACTAATCAATAATCCATCAGCTATAATCAGCCCAGAGGTCCCCATCAGGTCTGTGGTACTCACATCAGGGTCTTGTACTCTCCAGAGAAGGAAACTTTGATACAGTAGTTGTTGATCCTCAGCGTGTTGGACGAATAATAATCAACCAGCTTCTGAGCGTCAGGAGCGTTTTTCATTTCTACACATGCCTGGAAAAAAAAAAAAGATGTTTAAGATCACAGGAGTAAGGACCCAACACTCTCCTCTTAACTGCAGTACAAATACTCTCAGTATAAATGAGGTTAAGACCAAGACACTTCAAACTATCCTACTACTAGTCATACTACTGTCATACTGATGTGCGACTCACCACTGACGGCAGGAACAGGCTGTAGAGTGGTGTGCCGAAGCGCCTGACGATGCTGATCAGATCTGACTGACCATCTTCTCCTGGTGGAGCTGGAGTGAAACTCACCACCTGAGAACTCTGCAAACAGACACATCGATCAGCGCGTAAACGCTGTCGAATTTTTCTTCTTTTTCTTCTTCTGCTTCTTTAGAAATGTGTTTATTTGTACATTTTGGAAAGAGGCGGAAAGGAAGGTGGAGTGCTGCTTTTTCACTTATAAACCTCGCAGTCCAGTGACTGAACTTCCAGTCGTAACTTTACTTCTATAACGTTTATTAGAACAGAAAACATTCAAGCTCTTCAGGAACTGGTTTTAAGTGCTGTTTTGTCCTTGTCCTAAAGCTGCAGATGTTTTCAGCTGTAACTACTAACAGTTGCCCCGAGCTTTACTACCTGCTCTGATGTTTTAAAATAAAGCAGATCTGAATCTGATTCTGTCTTTACTGAACGCTAATGTGCTGCCCATCACCACTACACGTTCACACTGTTCTCTGCTGACACCTGATCAGTTTGTTTCTGAATTCTGAATTTGTCACGATGAAAACTCACCTGAAGAAAGTTGAAAGTGTTGGAGATGCTGAACTCCATCTGTTCTCCGTTCACAGTTGGAGGATAGTTAACATGGAATTTCACCAAGTCCTTGGCCTGGTCACTGGAGCCCAGTTCCAGAAACGCCTGAGGGTTCACCACACATTTTATCATTAACGGGATGAAACACAGGAAAAACCTGCTACAGTTTCTACATTATTCACTGTTTATTTATGTCATTCTGATTTGAAATGTATTGAGGGTAAATAATAGTAAAGAGAACAGTTATGCATGTGTTAGTAACCAGTATAACAGTTCAGTTCTGTGTTCTAGACTCACTAAAGACGGAAACATGAGGATCTTGATGATCTTTCCAAATGGTTCCGTCAGTTTCCTCAGGTACGCCTCGTCCACGGACTGAGGAGGAAACTTCACACACACCACTTTACTCTTCTCTGAAGTCTTGGAGAGAAAATGTTTTTTAGAGACGCAGCTAAATTCAACTTCCATGTGCTGTGTGACCAGTTTAACGATGCTTACCTTCTTTTCAGGCGCTGGCTCTATTTGAACAGAGAAAACATTAGTTAATGCAGTGATAAGGATCATGATGCTGTTACCAACACTGATAAGGAACAGATGTATTTACTGTTGTTCTGACTGGATGTCTGTGAGGGACGGGACGTTTTTTCTTCATCTTTCCCCTTCTCCACCTGCTTCTTGGCCCTTAAATGACGGAAACATTTTATTTAGGATGTTGTTGGAAACAATAATGATGTGTTATAGTTATGTACCACACCGACCTGCTGACTGACTCCAAGCGACAGTCCCAATCAGGAAACCTGCACAAGACACGAGTTATACAAGTCATGCGACGTGAACCAAAGCTCAAGGCACAGAACATTTGTGAGTATGATCTCTCTATAAGCAGTGATAGCATATTTCTATCTGAGCTCAACCAGGTGAAATCAGTTAAACTGTTAACTGCCCTGAAATATCTAAAGCTGCTCTACTGACTGAACAGCACAGGAACAGACTCACTGCACATCCTCCTCAGTGCTTCCACACAACTTCCCAAAATGGCAGCCGAAGCAGCTCCCTCTCCGTCCACCATCTTCTAGGTTCGGCCCAAACCTCACCTCCTCACTGATCCGTGAACAATGCACCTCCCTCCTCTACATCTACCTCCCTGACTGCCTTTAACTTTGCGGCTTCTTCAGTAAACAGTTGTTTTATCGAACAAGTGAAGACGGTCTGCGACCCCAAAACAGCTAAAACCAAATAAAGGGAGTCCAACTAAATAAATGAGACAAAATTATGTGAACCCAGGAACCTGGTCCAGATCATGACACTGCCACCACCATGTGTCACAGATGGGATCAGGTTCTTATGCTCTGGTCTCCACCAAGAAGTTCTACTTTGGTCTGATCCGTTCTCAGAAGCTTCTTCCAGCAGCTTCTTGTTTCTCCACACGTCCCTGAGCAAATTGTAGAAGCAGTAAAGGTCTTTCTGAGAGCAGTGGTTCCTCCTGCAGCTCTGCCATCAACACCAGTGTTCACTGTTCTCCTCATGGTGACTCATGACCACTGTTACCCTGAGGTTCCCTGTGACCTCCTGGACTGTTCCACTGCTCCTGGTCTGATCTCTGTTGGTCTCCACTCCTGATGAAGGAACAGTGTTGGATGTTCTTCATTTATACACAATCTGCCTGACGGTCGACTGGAGAAGTCCCAGCTCATTAGAAATGCTTCTGTTACCTTTTCCAGGTGAGCATCAAAAACTCTTCTTCAAGCTCTTCAGAAATCTTCATTTGAGCCATAACTCACTTCTACAAACGTTGTCACGCAGGACCTCCAGACTCGCACCTGATCCTCATCCCAGTGATTTAAACTCTACTGTAACTTCCCCTTCAAATGAATATGGGATAATTTTGTACAATGAACAAATGAACAAGTATTAGATGTGAAGCTCCCTTTGGATCCATCTAGATTTAGAACATGAATGAATATCTCATCAGGTCATATTCATTCACAAATGATCGGATGAGCTTTCGATGCCTTTCCTCCAGACTGGCCCAGGCCTTTGACTACTACTGCGACCTACCAACAGGACGTCCCGCAGCACAAAAAAACCTCTCCAGATGATCCAAAATTCCTACCTGACCGGGGACAGAAGAGGTTGGTTCATGTGCCCCTTCTACTCAGGAGGATCACACTCAAATGGCTCAATTACAGTGGAAACTGTGGAGAAACTGCTGAATGAATGACGGTCATGCAGCGACTCTGTGCGAAACTTACCGCTGCAGCAGGCTGAGCTGTCCCTCTGCATGCTGAGTGCCGTTGATGTGTTTAATCCAAACCTGAAACACAGAAACAACAACTATAATGACTCTGCTCTGTCAGAGTGCTGAGTTTCTAGCTGTAGCTGCAGAAACTCCAAAGCTCCATCATGTCTCTGCAGCAGCTGATTACAGACCCCCCCAACCCATCACACTGTGTAGAGAGAATCGAAGAGAAGGAGGTCAGGTGTACTTACCTTCTCTGACAGCACAGTGATATCACACAGAGAGCACGAGTATGGAAACACTGTCGGACACGTCCCATGGAAGTCCAGAGCTTCCTTCTCTGAGGGCATTGATGAGGCTCCGGCGTGTCGACCGCTGCTCCTGCTGGAAGAGGTCTGAGACTCGCGGCGGCTTCCCCGAGACTTAGGATGGTGAACTTCAGGAAGAGGTGCTGTCCTTTTATCAGCTGATCTGGCCTCAGTAGAATGAGACCTTTTTCCTAGTGCCGCTGAGTTGAAAGAGGGAACTGGATCAGCACTTCTGCCTGTCTTACCATAAGCAGAGGGTCCTGGTCTATGGCGGAAGTCCGAGCTGTATCTGGATGATGAAGATGCCAATGGCGGTGTTGGGTCCGATCTAAAGGAGCTGCTGGTGCTGGGATTCCTCCAGCGGTCCTGCTCAGATGGAACAGAACCAGGAGCTACATGGGTCAGCGGATACTGGATCGGCTGCCTGCGAGGTCGGTCCCAGTCTCTGGAGGAGCGCACAGGTGGTTGACGGTAAGAAGCAGAAGAGGAGGAAGGGGTCAGGGTGCTGGGAGGGAAGGAGCCGGCTATTCCTCTCTTTCCTTTAATCTCTTTGAGGACATGAGGCAGCGACTCCACTGTGAGGACGTCCTCGGGCAGCTCAGCCAGCAGAGCCAGGTCGCTGGGCTCCAGGCCACAGCTGCTCAGGATGCTCAGAGCGCCGTCCTGAGCCCACTGAGCCGATGCCGAGCCCCTGGAGGAGGAAGAGGAAGGGTAGGACGAGGAGAAGGATTCTTGAGATGGCCTGTAAAAGTCTTGGTCTGGCGAGATGTGACGGCGGTCTGCAGGTCTGAGGTCGGTGTCGGATGTCGGTCGTCTGTACGGGTAGTTGTGCGACATGATGGGGGGAAGTTGTGGAGAAACGCTCGGGGCGTTTCCTGCAGATAAAAGGTGTCAGGGAAGACAGGAGATGTAAATAATGACCTAAAGAGAGACAGGAAGCGGTGCACCTGGAAACGAAAGAGCCTGAACACCAAGAGGTCTCTGAGGAACAAGGTGAAGGTCTTTGGAACCGTTTCAGCTTCAGTTTTTTCGCCTTTTAAACTCAAAAACCAGAAAACATCTTACCCGAGTTTGTTACCACAGCAAATGATTCACCTCTTCAGAGTTCAACCAGAAAAACACTGTTGCAGTCTAAAGCTTTATGATGTTAAATGACCGTTACAGCAGAAACAAAGTTTAGTTCCACATTGTAAAATAGAAAAAGAAAACACAATAACTAATCATACCAGTACTGGTCGGGCTGTAATTACAACAACGTTAAGGACATTTAAGAAAGTGGAGCAAACACTGAACAGTTCTACATCCTAAAGACTGGAACCTGTGTTTTCATTAGTTATTCAGGGAGGAGGCGGAGAAGGAAGGTTGGATCAGGGTTCCCTCAGACCAGGGAGCCAACCATCGTCAAGAAGCCGTGCACCAAGCAGAATTTCAAGAACCAAGAGACACAGACAAGACCCACTGAAGTCGACCTAACTCTGTTATCTGTTTCACTTTCATCAGCTGGTTTCTTCTTCATCATGTATATCTGTATCATGTGTTTTACGTCCAAACTAGGGAGAGGTTCTGTTCAAGGATCTATTGGGAAAACTGGATTCTGGACCTGACTGGAACCTGCTCGCCTGCCACACAAACCAGAAAGGTTCTGACTTCCTGCGTTAAGTATTATTATTATTCTGTATTATTATAACAGAAAGAGGTGAAACCACACTTGACTGCAGCAGCGTCCAATCAGCTGTTTCTCTGACACCTCTTTAATCATTATAACATATCCACGTTATATATCAGCGAACGGAGCAAATGATTTTATTAGTCAGTTTAACTAAACGTAAACCTGAAATAACCTAACACATGTCAAACAGCTTTTACTGAAGGCGCTGCAGGACACGGTGCAACCACCATCATGTCACTGTCAGTCGTCTCTGCAGGTGGCATGTCCTTTAAAACACACACACACACACACACACACACACACACCAAAACCAAAAACCAACACAGCTTTGAACTTGACTTTTTAATGAGAATAATTCAAACTGGACTGAGTCAGTTTGCATAATGTTTTTTTTATATTATTTCCAGAGTAACTGCAGCTGTCAGATACAGGTAGTGGAGTAAAAACTGTGAGCGACACAATAATGAAACCAAAAATAACCAACAGTCTCTGTCTGGGTGTGTGTTACTGGGAGTGCAGGAGAGAAGGGCATTAACTGAACAGAACTTTATGAAGGCGTCGAAACCCAGAGAACCAAAACGTCATAATTAACACCAACAGTCAGCGACATGAACAATTAATAACATTATTATTATTATTATTACTACTATTTATTTTTATTTATTATTTATCACTGCAAGACTGAGGTCACAGAAACGGTGCGATTCAGTTTATTGGTAGTAAAAATGAAGGACAGAGCTTTTCAGAGGAATAAAGGAGACGGTGGCTTCAGTAGAGCAGCAGTTTCTGTTAAAATAGTCAGGTTTTGTATTAGGTTTCGGCTAAAACCTTTAGCTTGGCGAGCTAACAGTTGGTTAGCTGACAGAAACGTACCTTACCTTAATTTATACTGTGCACGATGGAGCACACGGTGCTCGGATAAGACGATATGAAAAGGTACCAAGGAGAAAATGTTGTTTTTAAAGAACAGAAGAGGAGACAGCGGAACCAGCGACGACAAGCTAACCGACTGTTAGCTGCTTTCACTTCCTGTTTCATGACAGAAGCGGCGGCTCGTTACCGCCGCCTGCTGGTGCGGAGAGGTCAGCGCGCCACTGTAAAAAATAAAATCTGCTTATTTACACAAACAAAAGAAGCAGAAAACAACCTGCAGTAAAAAAATAAAAACAGTCCGACCTGTCATCCGATTTATCTTTACAGGAGGAAAACGTTATATATGTATTTTATTATGTGTATATATATTTTATTTTCCCACAATATTATCCATTAGTTAAAAACAATAGTTCCAATATTTAAAGAAATACAGTAATTTAAAACAATATTATAACAAATAAGAGATTAATTGTGTTAATTATTGTGCAGAATTATTTACAGCTAAGTCAATTTTTAACTTTTTACAGTCAGTCAAAAGCAAAAAAATAAAATGCTTGAAATGGTTAAAACTAATTTAATCTATAATAAACTACAATACATAAATAGAATGACATTATTCAGATATTAAACAGCAAATTGTAATTTAATTAAAAATAAATTACACTAGCATAAAATAAATGTTAATTAGCAAAGTAAACGTGCAGATCTCCAGATAAAAATGGAAAACAAAAGTTAAAATTATAAACTAAATGATGAATAAAGAAAACAGCAGACGTACAGACTGTGATACGAGCTCTGCCTTGTGAACGTTTATTTGTTTCTGACAGTTTAAGATGATGTAAAATAAAACTTCATGTTTTTAAGTTGTGACTTGCAGCCATGTGAGATGAGTATTATTATTATTAGTAACTGTTTATATCTGCACTGGAGGTTTAATCTGCGGTGAAGCTTCTCTCAAACTAAATTACAGACACATCTAAACGTTTCTCTTTAAACCAACCATCAGGTGGAGCCGTACAGCTGCTTTTAAATCTGACTGTGAACGCTTTAAAAACATCTTTAATCGTTTTCATGAAAATCATTTTATTATTATACTGGACACAGCAGAATCAGAACCAGTTTATTGCAGTGCAGTAACGGACACTGTGGACAGAACACTGGGAATTTGTCCTGATGTCTGAATCTAAACAAAAACATGTTAATAGAACAAAGAGTGTTACAGACTGAGGATTATGACTTTTTAATAATAAAATAAAATGTGCTTTTTATTCTCTACACTGTGTAAAAGTTTTTTTGTCTGACATCTACAATAAAACCAAATGTGAAAATAACACAGTAGCTTTTAATAGAAGTTATAAAGTGCTCTGCATCATAACATCATCTGTCAGAAACTAAAAGCTTAAC
>OMLM01009240.1:53635-69065 GCA_900302695.1 Helostoma temminkii | reverse complement strand
AATCCTTAACGTAGCAAACACACACCAGCATGTGGAGTCCCACACACATGTTGCTTAACATTTCTGGTGAAAAGGCCATTTCTGGTGAAACATGAACTCCAGTTGTAGAAAGAGTCCATCAGTGTGTGTGTGTGTGTGTGTGTGTGTGTGTGTGTGTGTGTGTGTGTGTGTGTGTGTTGGGAGAACAGCTGTGGGCTTCTATTTGTTAAATAAAGAAGTGTTTGGGGAGATGGGAGAGGCTGCCAAAGATAGTAGATCAGGCAGGTGTTGGAAGCCTATTTTTATTTATGTGTAGTACATGTTTGTATACATGTGACCATGTATACACGAGAGAGTGTATGTGGAATGCTTATGTGAACATTCCTCTCTGAGATTAACATAGGATCTGATTAATTTCATGAGCATCTGTGTTTCTCACACATTTACACATAGTCTTTCACACATATACCTTACAACTTAACAGACGTTTATAACTTGTAGTTAGGTGAAACTGGGTCACTTGCTTGCATGAAATAGACAGATCTGTTAATTTTATGACTTTTTCAAGTTCAAAAAACTTCATGAATCCCTGTTGGAAATTGTTTTTGCCTCATTACAGCTACTCTCCTCCAAAACTGGAACAGGAACTGGTGAGTACTGGGAGACCAGATATGCAGGTAAGTGGGAGTATGACCTGAAAACAAGACACAGAGGTTAAACAGGGTTGAATGCAGAGAAAGGGAAGGACCACAACCGGGAAAAGAGCCACACAACACAAATACATTCCAATAAGAACGAAGAAGATCTAAAATGGATGAAATAGGTTTGTATGAGTCAGGAGTGGAATGCAATCTTTTGATTTTTTGTTTAAAATATTTACAAAAAAACTCTGCTCTCATTAAAAACAAACAATTGCAAGCACAACACAGTTTTATTTAAAAACATATTTGTTAAATATATGTTTTCCACAATTATTGGAAAACTTTTAGTCAATACTTTGTGCTACCCTTGACAAGATAACAGCCCTGTGTCTTCTCTTATAATGGCTGATGAGGTTGGAGAATACTTGGCAAAGGATCTGGGACCATTCCTCCATATAGAATTTCTCCACATCCTTCAGATTTCTCTCCTCTTCAGTTCAGCCCACAGGTTTTCTATAGGATTCAAGTCAGGGAACTGGGGTAGCCAGGGCAAGACCTTAATTTTGTGGTCAGTAAACTATTTTTGTGTTGATTTTGATGTATATTTTGGATCATTGGATCCAACTGCAACCCATTTTAAGCTTTATAGTGGAAGCAAGCAGATGTTCATTTAATATTTGTTGATATTTGATAGAGTCATTGATGCCATGTATTCTAACAAGATGCCCAGATCCTCTGAGAGTAGAGCTTTTTCTCTTTAATCCTACCAAATAATTTGTGATGATGTAGGCAGTGTTGAATTGTAGTTTTGGAGATTTTTGGAGATTTTTTCCCGACTAGAACCATTCTCCTGACAGTACGTTTGGACAAGATGGACACACGTCCTCTTCCAGGCTGATTTATAACACTTCCAGTTGACTGGAATTTCTTAATTATGATGGTGACCTGATGGTGAATATTGGCATTTTCATTGTTTTTGCTATTGTCTTACAGCCACTTCCCACTTTGTAAAGATCAACAACCTTTTGCCACAGATCACAACTATGTTTTTTGGTCTTACCCATTGTGATGAATAACTAAAGTTTTTTGGCCTGTGTGTGACCTCATATTTATACCAATCATGGTTGAACAATTTAAAAAAATATTTTGATCATGTGAATTCATAGAGTGCCAATAATTGTGGCATACATATATTTAACAAACTGTGTTGTAGCTGCAATTTTCTTTTTTATTGAGATTTTTTTTGTAAATATGTTCAGCTAAAGACCAAGAAAAAAGCAGTTGTAGCAGTTGGGCACAGGATTTCAGCATCCTTAAATTGACTCCCTCTGGCCCTGCAACCTTTGTGAGGCAATGACTGTTCAGGTGTCTCTACTCCTGCTCTGCTAAGATGATTGTGCAGGTGGAGGTTTGATTGTGTGGGGTATGGACTGGGCAGCCTTTAGTGGAGCTGCTGAGGGTGGATCTGGGGCTCAGCCTGGAATCTATAGAAAAAAATCTTCTCTGCAGGCCTAAACGCTATCAGAAGCAATGATCTACATTAACAACCTAAATTCTAATATTTGTTCCATGAAACTGTATTAATTTATTCCCAAAAGTCTATTCTCTTTGTTTCATAGCGTTTCTCTTGGCTGCACTGCTTCCAGTACGTGTATGCGGATGTTATATTTTTTTGTCCAATCAGATTTCAGCCTCTATGTGCTGCCATGTCAATATCTTTTGCCCAGGGCCTTCAGAATCAGTAGTGTTGGCCGATGTCACTTAAACTTGATGATAAGACTGTTTCTTTAACCAATCAAATTTCAGCTAGCTGGTCCACATTAACGTCATAATTTTTCCATCCTACACATTAATACATTTGAGTTAGAGTTTTTTACGGTTAATGGCTGAAGGAGGAGGAGAAATTGACTTGGTCTTGGACATACTTAAAAATTAATTTTCAAGGTGGACTTTTTCAGAAAAGCTAAACATCGTGAGGAGAGGTTGGCCGGCCCAGAAGCTAACTAGTTTGTCTCAGCCCAGGAAAGGGTTTGTTGCCACTTCCAGACCAGTGCCCACAAGCGGTACCACTGGTTTACAGCCTCTGAAGAGCGTTGCAAATTATACTGGTGGGAATGCCTTTTATTTGCAAGTGACCGACTTGGTGTTTGGAGTCACAGTTGGTTTGAAAACTTGAGTTTTCTAACCAAGGCAGCGGGGATAAAAAAAGGAGGATGGATTTTGTCTATAAATAAATTGCATTTCTGGTAAGTATGATGTATTTTATTATTTTTATTTAATGTTTTTGTCATGTTATTGGATAAATATTGATTCTGAACTGCTCCAGATGATGTACATGGCACAGCTGAGGTTGTAGTGTAGAAGTTGGAACTGGGTTTTTTGCTTTAGTAAAAATGGTATTCGCACTCAATATGCAAAATGCTTCGCTCTCTGTAATTGAACACCTTGTTATATTGTGTTTTTGTATAGTTTTGATGGTTTCTAAAATTGTGACATGATAGTGGTGGTATTAGGAGGTGGATTAAGTCGGGTAAGTCCTGACTGAAGGTTCAGGCACCAAATGCACGGCCTGCCACTGCGGTAGCATGTAACTAGACAAATTCATCAGTATTTGAACAATTATTAATCCATGTAAACTTAACAAAATTATAAGACTTTTATGTTAACTTTGTTTTATCAAAACCAAATCTATGATTAAATCACATTTTCAAATTCAACTCATTTTAAAAGCTACTTTAAAATTCTACACATTTAGAAATACAAACATTTAAAGCTTTTATACTGTTAGGATTATAAGTAATGAAATGAAGTGAAATGAATGTTTTGTAAATTGTCCTCTGTACACTACCACACTGAATTTGAACATTCAAGATGTGAGCAAAGTGGTGGTTCTGAGTGTTACATTTGCGTTTGGTAGCTGCTCACTAGAACTCTCAACACGAGGTTCAGAGAGGTGTCTATGCAAGTCAAGGAGGCTATGATTAGGCTGAAAGCCATTCTTCTGGAAGACCACAGAAGACAACTAAAGTAATGATCGCAAAATTCTGCTTATGATGAAAAAGAACCCTTTTACAACATCTGGTCATGTCAAGAACCCTCTTGAGGAATTAGCCATGTCATTGTCAGAGTCTACCACAGAGATGCACTTTATAAATGTAAACGTATAGACGCTGCCCAACAAAGTGTAAAAACTGGTAACTGCAGATTAGACTGCAAAAAACACCTGATGAAATCTTGCCCACTTCTGGAATCATATTTTTTGGACAGATGAAGATTAACTTGTACTAGAATGATGGAAAGAGAAGAGAATAGAGAATGAAAGGAACAGCTCCAAAGCATACCATATAATCTGTCAAACATTGTGGAGGCAGTGTTGTGGCATGGACAAGGATGGCTGGCAATGGAACAGGCTCATTGGTGTTTATTGATGACCTGACAGCTGATAGAGGTATCAGGATGAATTATGACGTGGAGAGGCTATACTCTCTGCTCAAAGTCAGCCAAATTCTGCAAAACTGATAGGACAGCTCCCTCATATCGCAGATAGATAATGAGCCAAGACAGGCGGGGCAACTTACTAAAGAATTTTTCAAGTCAAAGAAATGGGATATTTTTTACTGGCCTAGTCAGTCACATGATCTCAACCTAGCATGCTTTTCATTTAATAAAGACAAGACTGAAGGCAGAAAGACCCACACACAAGCAGTAGCTGAAAACAGCTGCAGTAAAAGGCCAGGCGGGGCATCTTGAAGGAAGAAACTTAGCATTTGGTCATGTCCATAGGCTCCAAACTTTAGGCATTAATTGATGGCAAAGGATTTTCATAAAATACTGAAGGTAATTCTGAGTCCACTGAAATGGGGACGTGTCTATGAAAATGGAAGATATTCCTTAAATGGACAGTGCCACACTTTTGTCAAACCCTTTGAATTAAAGCTGAGTCTAAGCCTTGACCTCGATTACATCTTGAGTGTTTAATTTCAGATTCAGTGTGGTGGTGTAAAGACGATTTTTCAAAATGTTATCTTTGTTACATTACTTATAAAGACTAACTGTATATACAGAATAGTCAAAACCTTTGAATTGTTTTATTTTGTGCCAGGCAGCAGTTGTAAAGAATAAGAAGAGTGATTCTCATTATATTAGCATTCAAACATTTAATTAGCAACTGGCAATTAAGGATTATTGAATAATATTTGTTTTGATATGTCAAACGATTGTATAAAATGTGAAAATTATCACCCAGAAATCCACAGAGAAATATTACCAACACTGTAGATCTAGATTTATTTAAATTGTTGTTTTGGTTTAAGGTGCAGCAGATGTACAGTACTGTTTGATTGTCACTACTTGCAATCTTGGTTCCAGACACAGCAGTTGTTTTTTCTGCTCTGGTACACTCCCTGCTTAGGACTAAACAGCAGACATTAGCTTGGACAGGAGACCACAGTGCATCAGTTAACAACTAAAGTGCTATTTATAGCCATCTTTCTTTAGGAGTGGGTGGAGACCAAAACAGAGGTAAAAGGAGTCTGAATAATGGTGGTGATAGGTCTCATATGCCTTGGTGACATATCTGTCAGCTTACTGTGGAGATGTATGTAAGCAGAAAATTAATGCAGGCTATACTTAGCTAGTTAGGCTGATATGCTAAACCACCTGAATGGTTGTGAATATCGTAATGCTGACAACACATTTTCTGTTTCATGTCTCCCTCTCCCTCCTCTTTCTCTGTTTCTCCTGGCCATGATGTAACCAGAGACACTCTTAATAAATTTAGCAGGGGAACCCGATCACACCACAGTCCACATGGCCCTGACTGGCTGCTGTGCCACAGTAATGGCAACCACACACACACACACACACACACAGACACACACACACACATGCACAGTGTGCCCTACTGTGGTGTGGTTGGAAGCCCAGCAGCCTGCTCTGTGGCCCGTCTAACTACAGGGCTTTTCTGTGTGAGGTTTATTTTTGTGGATGCTCCACTCTCTCCATGTTACCCTCATACAATAGGCTCGTTTACATGTGGCCAAACTCAAACACACACTGTCTTGATCGCAAGCTTTCACTTTGCTTAGTTGTTTGCCTTTTGATGCATGGAGACTCTGGTTTTGACCGCATGCCTCGGATGCAATAAGAAGGGCCTTCATATTTAAAACCAAACTTGTGTTATTTTAGATCCCATCGTAGCTTATCCTTTTTGTGCCTTCAGAGAGAACATCTAGTTATTTAGAGCCTACATGTTATACATTGTGATCAAATTTTAAGATGGTTGTTGTAGTTATTTTATTCTAACTTTTTCAAAGAATACTTTTAGCATTTCATAGCCAGACGCCTTAAATAGGATGTTTTTTTTTGCTGTTTGGATATCTGTGTTTCCTCCGAGGTTAGATGTCAGTTCACCAAAGCTGCCGTTGCAGGTGAATTCACTGACTGTAAAAAATACAATAAAAAGGACTTTTTGGAGGAGGTTGTGGCAGATGGGTAGATGACACTGGGACATATTTTACTGGCAAACACTACGTGCAGTCACAAGCAAGTTAACCTTCAGTCATGGTTGCTAACTTAACTAAATCACCACTTTCATCTATTAAAACAAACAGTCTCCTTTAATTTGGGATTAATACAAACCCAGCAACATAAAACCCATTTTAGAGAAGTCAGATTTCCCTTGACATCTTTCAACACTTATGATCCACCATTAACATCCGCTGCAGGCACAAGAGAGCTTTAGACATGAGTGTACATAATCATCACCTACACAAGCAAACACACTTGTTCCTGCAGGTGTACATAATTTGAATGAATCTGCACATTTACACATACATTCCTCCCCAGCACAAAGCACACACACTGCAAAACCCACCTATACAGAATCACACACCTGGCCTGTTGGCATCAAGTCCTAAAACCTCATTAGAAAGCCATCAGATCTTTTATGACTCACAATGCTGGGGGTGCCGCTGCTACTAAAAAGGGCCCCAGCACTGAGGTTCTATGCCCAGAGGGAGTGCACCAAGGCCTGTGTTTAAGAGAGGTGTAACTGGTACAACTCTGGAGGATCTAGATGGGGCTTTCTGTTATAGCTGCTGTAATGGAAATGGAGGCCAAGAGCTTTGATATGGCTTTGTGGGAATAATTATCTCTGAGGGTAAGATTAAGATTTTAAATAGGATAAATTTCTGCTAATCACCCTGTGTCATGCTGCATGCACACATGGATCTTATGCACATACACAGCGCAATCATCTGAAATGATGACTCTTTATTAGCTCTATGGGGAAACTTGACACTAATCTGAAATTAGGTTAAAATATACCAAAGATGTGTCATCCTATTAAATGTGATCTGCACAGTAAGCACTAAACAACGTCTATGTAAAAACTGAACTGCATTTGGTTATATTATGTATGTCATTGTTTCAGCATCTATATTCTGTACTATTTAGGTATATAAAGCAATGAATGTTAAAATAAAGTCACAACTGAAATGACTTCAGTTCTGGAATCAGTAAAATGCAGATCAAACTCAGATTGGTTAAAAGATGGTTTACTAAAAAATGAAAGACTGGTATCAGCAGGTGAAGGGAAGCAGGAGACGCAACTGGAACAGGAACTGGTGTGTACTGGGAGATGGTATGTAGGCGTATGACCTGAACCTGTACCTGAACACAGGTTAAACATAAACATAAACATAAACATAAACATAAACATAAACATAAACATAAACATAGTCGAATGCAGATACTGGTAGGTATTCTGGTTTGCAGAAAAAAAGTACTCACTTATTGAACGTAGTTTGTAGTTGGGCAAAGGATTATGGGGAATGAAGTCTGATTACACAGGAGGAGGTGCAGATGGTCAGGGTTGGTGATGCCACTTTCAGGTTAGAGGTCAAGTAGATAGACAAGATGGCATCTGTTGTGTCCAGCACATGGTCCGGGTTCTATTCTCACTAATCATGAATATCTCAAAGAGAATTGTGACTAGGCAGGTCCAGGAGATGCAAAGGAAGGTTTTCACAACAGGTAAAACCAGGTTGAGGTCAAAGCAAAGTCAGAGCCAAATCAGCAGTCAGGGAGAGTCACAAACTGTAGACAGAATAGCAGACAATCTGACGGAGAGCTGAGGCTGGTACACCTGCCTATAACAGGTAGAACAAGTGTTGGTGGTTTTACTGATTATATGAGCAGAGCAGACCACAGAGAGAATGGTAATGGAATAAAGCAGGAAGCCAGGCAAAAAGACGTGACAAACAGGTTTTAAAACATATAACCTAGACTATGAGTTCATGATCGTGAATAGTGAACAACATTCATGATCGTGAACAGTGAACATCACTGTGGGGAATCAAAATTAAAAAATTTAAAAAATATACAAAGTTATTTAAGATAGTATTAAACTCAAAGAGTTTTTTGAACAGACATATTGAGACATGTCTGTGTTTCTTTATTGTGAGAAAAATTTGAAGACACAATTGTATTTATTTTGAATTAGCTCTGTTCAAATCGCAAAGTCTTATTCCTGGTACAACCGTGTTTTTCATAACAGCTTGTGGCTTGGGGAAATGATATAATAAGGCATTATGTTCGGGATTGGAAGTAGTATTTGGTTAATGTAGTGCAGCATGTTTGTTCCTTGCTGCCTGGACAGCCTGTGAAGGACTGTAGTACAAACCAAATCAGGCGAAATGTGTCATATATGACTAAATTGGCCTAGTTTTTTGTTTACCTCTGATAAGTACCTAAAAAGTATACTTGCTCATTTTTAGTTTAAAAGAATTATAGTAATAGTATACTTGAATATACTTCATAAGGGCACACCTGACTACAAGGAATGGGACCAAAAATTGACATCCAGCTCTGAAAGCCAGAGCTCACATGTTTACCATAGGATAGATGTAGTGTATTTGCATCCACTGGGCTACACGCAGTGGAGCCACTCACCCTGGCTTCCTAGCAGCCTCAGCTGTGTTTCAACGTGGATCACAGTTTATCCCCTCAGTACTGCAGCATCACACCAAAATCTGCAACTGATCTATTTCACAACATGGGTGTTGAGTAAACAAAGCCAAAAGTCGTACAGTGTTACAGTTCTTGTACATTCCTAGAAAATCACACTGTACATATAATTATCCTCAGTTGTGAGCTTCCACATTCCAGGAGTTATTGTGTAGAGTTTTAATTATAGTTTTGGCAAATCTATTTTGCCTTTGACTTCAGTTATTGATTTCCAACATTTCCCAGAACACTTTTCAGCACTACTCAGAGAGAGCTTTGTAACGCCACTTAGCTGGAACAAAATCTGTGTTTTGGAACAGATTGTGAAGGTTTTCCTTGTAAAAAAAAGTCTCAATATTGTTTCCAGTAGGGGTGATGCTTTTATCCTTGTAGAGCTGAGGTGAACGCTTAACATGTACATAGACAGGCAATGCTTTCACATGGATCATCTACAAGTTGCACTAATGCCCAAGGATGAAGATGAAAAGCCAAAAAGCACACACGTACACTACTCTTCAGATCTCTGCACTGGCTTCCTGCATCAGGTTCAAAGCTCTGACTGTTGCCTACAGTGTGGCCAACTCAACAGTACCTGTTTACCTCAACTCCCTCATCCAGGTACAATCACAACAATGTCTAGTGGTTAAATCACCACACAAAAAATTCCAAACTAATCTCTTTATCTCAGTGACTGACTAAATGTAAATGTAAATGTGAGAATTCTGCCAAGTAAATGACTTCAGAAAGTATTCAGACTCCTTTAGGTGCGTAATGTTTTCTTTGATTGTTCTTGAGCTTGCTTATGTTAGCCAGTCAATCACACGCAGGCCTATATTCTCGTTAGATTTGTAAGGTAAACAATCTGCATTTCTGGAAAACATTACAACTGCAGATAAAATAATTGTCACTGTGATAATTAATTTTCTTTTATAGTATCACAAAGTGTTCTTTAGCACCTAGAAATCTCTAAACTCATGGATTTAATACACAAACTGGACAGTCATCTTCTCTCCTGTACCAACTCAATCATACCAATGCATTGAATTTGCTTGCATGTTTTAATACATTTTTATTCAGAATGTAGACAATTTCAGTAGTGAAACATTGGTTTAAATGAATGTATTCTGCACAATGTACAAGGCCGATCCAAAGGCATGTTGGTGAAAGTGGAGTCAAGCTCACTGAACCCTCAGATTTTCTTTGCATTTAAAAATCATTGCTTTCTGTGCAGCACTCCAGTGTGTGTGTGTCCTTCAAATCATGTCAGTTTGATCAAAACCATTTTTCTGTCTGTTTGAAATGATCTGCCATCGATGATAACAAAGCTCTTGCAGAATAGTTCCTTTCACATTTCAACAAAATGATAGGTCAGACTCTTAACAGGGTGTAATTACATGACAATTTCCGTCATCCACATGTTCCATCAGACACACAAAGCTGGCCGTCTGCTGTGAAATGCCCAGGAGTTCACTATAAATAGGCATCTTTTCTATCGGCTCGTCCACTGCTGCCTTGTCTTTGTGTTCCTGGAGGATGGAGCTTGTAATTGTATGCCTCTTCTTTTCGAAGCAACAGTGCTTTCCCCTGAAACAGCTGGAAAACGGCAGTGCTCACAGAGATCACATACAAACAATGAAAAACACACGCACATACAGTATACACCAGTATGTATGCATATACATGTACAGGCATGCTTGTGTGCACAGAGAATCCTAATGTTCTCCTTACAAAAGCTTTGAATCCTCTGGGTTTACAAAGGCTTGTTGGGTTTTTGTCTGGCTTCTTCAGTATGTCTTCTACCCACTTGGATATTCTTTTAACCTTCAGAATAACAAATTGTTGTGCATGTAATCTTCTATGCGAGCTTCTTTTCTTTAGGTGATATGGGTCGAAGGTGGGGCCTGCAGCTGTGTCAATAGGGTACCAAGCAATCCTAAAGCAGCCTCAAAACTCTGCAAACTGCCTTTTATGTTGGCCTTCTGGCTAAAAGACAGGCATGTTTACACTTTGCTCTTTATAAAAATCTTACACCTGTGTTTGAGTGAGGGGGAATCATACACCTTAGTGTAAAGGTGCGTGCACGTTCCTGTTGAATGATTTGCAGCACCTGTTGTGTAAAAGCACCCTGTGAACTTTGATGTCTTGAAGTTTTATCACTTACACAAATCGTTACAATGGAGGAGGAGATATTAAAAAAACAGATTAATTCCTCAATACTGGATGTTCAACAAATATTTATTTTGTAATAATTCTAACCGGTTTATGACCTACAATGTTGTACTAAAGAAGATTACATTTACTCAGTTATAAAATATTCACAATGCAATACAGTGCATACTATACTTTCTTTCTGCTTATCCACAAGCAGTATAAAGGAATTTAACATTGAAATTGTTCTTGGACATAAGTATAAGTGTGATTGTGTTTTTCTGTCTATAGTATGTGGTAGTCCTGTATCAAGCAACTACTCCAGGGTGCACAGTATGTTGTATGCATGTTGGAAGAGTTACCAGATTTTGTTTCTGGGTGCGCCCTGGCAGCTGAATGCTCATACCAATAACATACCAATTAAATGCAATGTCTATGCTTTCATTCTGGCTAGGGACCTTCACTGCATGTACACTCACTTTGTCTCTGCCTGTCTCCCCATATTCCTGTTTGCCCATCCACAATGCACTGTTCTTCAAGTTGTGTTTCTCAATTCAGTTTTTAGGTTGTGAAAGTACTACTATTAATTGAGAAAAGCCCTGCTATGACCCAATTCAGGAAAAATAAAATTCAGGCATATTGAGAATTTAGGCGTGAAGACGTAATAAGCTGAAGTTTAAGCTGACAGTAGTCATTAAACAGCAGAGAAACAGCTTCATAGCAAAGGCAAATAAGTATCCTGGCACTGGCCCCAGCCATTGTGTTGGCACAGTTCAAATCCAGCTGACCCAGCCGCTGGCCACAGAATTCATTTCATGCTTCGTCTCTTGGCCTAAAGAGCCGAGACAGAAAAGGTCACAGTGATAATTGTATTGCTGAATCCAGCGTGAACAAAACATATTTTTTACAAGGAGGAGACCAGAGGGGGAGATAGGCAAGCATGCTGACATACTCAGACACACACAAAAGATCTGAGATACTTTTAATCAACAGCGACTCTTTGACATTTTTCTGGATGCAATGTACTGGCAGTACTTCTCTCATTACAGATACAGACACATTTCTAATCGGCACACACACACAATGGAGATTCAATATTGTACATATGGACATTTAAACATTACATTCTAGCAGAATTTCACTTAATACACACTGCATAAATGCAGTAGAATAGAATCTACTACTGCTCTGTTAAGACGAAATACTGGGACAGTAAATGTCATTCATTGTCTGCTATTTAGAAGGCACATGTTCTTCACACTGAAACACAAATATGCTCAGTCACTGGGTCACAGGGGTGAAGATGCATAAAGCTTAATGAAACATGAAGTTCTGCCTGCTACAGTGTTACTACTCCTGCTTCTCTGTAGGAATATTTAAAGTAATTATACACTGCCTGTACTGTCTAATATAGTGACATGGGAGCTCTAACTTCTTGAAAATCCATGAACATACACTCACAGCAGTTGTTTAGACAGTTTGCTTTCACATAGTGTTACTCAAGCTATATTGAACACTTCTGACCGAAACAATCCTTTTCCTGAATTATAAGTGTGGTAGGGGTCCACTGAGCTGTCTGGCGCCACTGTCCTCCTAAACATGTTATTACTGTAACCACAAGGTCAGCACAACACAACCCCTCACACACATCCTCTAAAGTACAAATCAGTCCTGCTTCTGCATTAAAAGATGAAAAATATCTCACAAATGAACCACAAGCCTCATCATATCCCACAGAATACACCCCATCAAACTATGATAATGATGTTTTTGAATAATGACTTCAATTAATAATATTTCTTTGGTCAAAAACTGTTTATGATCATCAACACATGTTACATATAATTACAAAACTAATCAGAGAAATCAACAATAAATAATAAATACATTTTTGAGTTATTTCTATCACAATGTAAATTATATAAATTAAGTATCAATACAGATATTTATATGTTGTTATATATATATATATATGAGACTATGAGGCTGATATTAACCATCTCACCACACTGTACAGTAAAGATAAAAGGCTGTTTACCAAAAATGTCAGAATATTCAGGTATCCTCAGACAGACTGAGAAGCTGTTATGCTGTTTCTCATTTGCTTGTTGTAGAACTGAGGCTTAACACTGAAGTAGGTGTATTTGTAATATTGTACAACGCTTCTCAGACATCCACATGTTAAATTATTAAATTAAGCAAAAGAAAGACATCAGAGATTAGATGTGAGATAAATGGAGGACATGTGGCAAAAGACTGGAAACAATAAAAGTTTGGCATTTTTATGTAATAAATTATGTATTATTCAATTGTAAAAATTGTTTTGGTAAAAATATCTATGGCAAAACGTGTAATGTTGCTTCATTTCATAGATAATGGTTTGTACTGAAATATCAAGAACCTTATGGGCAAAAAACACTAGTTTTTCAGTGGCAGAGGGACAAGGACTTTAACTAAGATAAGTCTGCCATTGTTAGTTTTTCATGACACTCCACTTTACAGTTGGGTATGACAGAATGATTGCAACATTTTGTGGATTTCAACTTCAAAACATTTCAAAGTTTATTTCTTCTTTCTATAGGCTCTATGTTCAGTAACACAGTGTGTGTTTATACCACTGGTTCAAAACTCTTAACAATGTCTCATGGGTGAGTGTGACTTAGAGGAGCACAAGCTCAGTTTTGCCAGGATGAAAGTTCCGCTTGCAAACGCTAGCAGCGCATGCAAACATCCCCACTTTGTCAGCATGGAGGCAGTGAAGGTGTGACGGCATTATTTTATTCTGGAAACTGTAGCCACGAAGAAAAAGGAAGTGGAGGAGAACCTCAGGATCCCAGTGTTGGAACAAAGAAGGATACAGCTAGCTGCTCTGTGGTCTCCACTACCCCAGAGTCTCATTTAGTCTTATTTCTCCTTACTACGCCCCCCCCTTCTCATCCACTTCTGCTGCCCCTGCTCCCACCACCCATTCTGACAGATTGGAGGAAATGAATGTCTGCAAATTGGCCTCTGTGGCGAGGTGAGCATGACTCCAAGGCCACGTTGGCTCCTCTTTCCAACCAGCTTTCACTCACCCTGTATTAAATTAGCAACAGAAAGCAGCCTGTCTGGGCGTATAGCTTATTATGGTGTTTGAGCTTTGTGTTTATACTGGACTGTGGAGGAGTGCCTATTAGTGGTTAATAATAATGCAAAACCATGTGAAAGGCTGCAATGTTAACTATTTTAAGTCTTAAGCAGCTTGAGCCAGTGTGCGTGTGCTTCAGATGGTACTGTCTACTTTGAATTAGATTTGGTAAGGTTAGAAACAGCCTGTCGCCCTCTGACATTAGGTAATTGATAAACAGACACTCTGATGATCATATTGTTTCTCCTCCACGCAGCAGATTATAATGTGGTTTCATCAACATTATTTCTTGCTGCTACATGAGTGCTCTTTTCATTGCAGCATCTGCTCCCTTTGTTATGTTTGCATGTAAAGATGGCGATTTACACACTAAACTGAACTTTACCAAGATGTGCCTGATGCATTCATGGCTCAGAAGGTAGAACAGGTCATCTACTAAATACAGGGTTGATCATTTGATCCCCACCTCCTTCCAGTTTCACATATCGAAGAGTTCTCTGGATGAGATGCTGAACCACAAGTTGTCTCCCAGTGGGCTGGGCCAGCATGTTGCATGGTCTGGCCTGCCAACAAATTCATTCACTGGTTTTACTGAATAATCTTGCAATAATCTTAATTCCAGTCACCACAGACACAAAGTGTAACACTGCTTTTCAAGTCACTGGAACGCATTGAGACACTAAATATGTGGTAGTGTCCACACTGTATGAATGGGGTGTTAAGCCGTAATGCAAAATATATGGTATTGTGTCTTTTGTGTTTTCTTCTATCTAGATGTCATGGCCTAAAAAATAAATATATAAATAAATAGTAACAATTAAGTGTAATTATAGTTCCAGCAACTAAACTGAGAGTATATCTCAGACTCAGTTTCTTGAATAGTAATGCTATGAATGTGATAAGTGTGTAGGGTTACACAGTTACACAGTTATAGTTAAACGCTAACAACGACATCATTATTTATATATTATATATTATGTCATATAATTACTAGTTAACACAAAGTGCATGGAATTACTAACATCTGAGGACCATTAATGTCTGTTTAAAATGTCATGGCAATACAAACTGTATTGCCATAACTTACCAAAATGGTGACCAACAAGCCTAGACAGACAAAATGTAATGTCATCTTTATAGTCTTGCTGCTAGAATTGTGAAGACAATGCCAGACAGTCAGTGTCCTTCTCCATCTATAAAAAGTTTTTATTTACAGTTAAAATACCCATGTTTGCTTTGATGTGAACACAGAAGGAGAGTGAGAACGGGAGGTAAAAGAACATTTGATTTGTTAAACTCTGAAGCAGAAGCCGTGGCATCAGATATTCTCACTTTCCCCCCTCATTGTGTTCTTCCCTTTTTGCTCCTGTCTCTATTCCTTTTTGGCTGGGCCTCCTCTTGCCCTGTAGGAGTAGGATTAAGTTTGCTGCTACCAATTTTTTTTTCTTTCTGAAGGTGGAAACTCACAAAAGCCTCAAAAGCCCTGCAGGTTTGTTTTCTCCCACTGCTGATAGATGTTGCAACTTTC
>OMLM01009240.1:0-16314 GCA_900302695.1 Helostoma temminkii | reverse complement strand
CTTTTTTTGAAACAATAAATCAGACATGATCACACAGTTATCAGTATTTGAGTAATATTTTCACCAAATACTTTTTTACTCCTACTTGAGTCATTTTTTTGATGACTACTTTTTACTTTTACTTGAGTAGTATTTTTTCAAAGTAATGCCACTCTTAATTAAATATTTACAAATTGTAGTGTAATCAGCAATGAATTGCCTTCAGTTTGTTATGCAACATCTTTACTTTTCATGGGAGTTCTGCACAACAGTGCTACACTAAATGATGCTGTTCTTAGGATTATTATTTATAGAACATGTGAGAGCAGTAAGAGCTGTTTCCTATCAATATTTAACTTAACTGATGCTAAGACCTTACTCGCATTGTGGACTGTTGCCACTGCTATAGCTGTCTGCTTGATATACACACACGGACACAGCCTCAGAACATGTTTCTCCACAGTTACAGGACATTGCTGGACAGAGGAGTTGCAAATTGTCTTTACCAGAATTTGGACATCCACAGTGTGGATATACTGATATCACACTTCTGGGTTCAAACGAGCACCAAAGAGTCTTTTGAAAAATCCAACATTTTAAACCTTGTTCTTGTCCATGTGGTCCAACGAATAATTAACTATTCTTAAGTCCCAGATTCTTCAGTTGCACAGTTACAATATACACTAACTGTAATTGACAGCTAGCTATATTTAAATACACATGTGGCTGTGTTTTCCTTTGAGGATGTTTTAAGCATTGTGAAATCCTGCATTGTTGTCTACAACAGACTTAAAGAAAAATAAACTGTCTACAATAAAATTTTATTTCAACATAATTGTTTCTGGTTAGCTCTGTCATCTTGTTCTGGTTAAGTATTGAGCTTTTGTTTCATGCTATAGCTTGGCATCTGCATGCAATTTTTCAATTTCCTGTCAGTCAGTGTTAGCTTGTAAAAATCACAACCAATATTTCTTTGGCACTGGTTGTTTCTTACCCCTGTCACAGTCATTCACAAGTTCCTCTCTGCTGCCAACCACAATAGAAAATGTCAAAAATAAACCATCCATGCTGACACTCACTGCTGTGTTGAACTGTGTTGAACAGAGTTATTAGTTCCATTTATAACTTTGTTACTCCACATTTGCACTGAATAGACTTGATAGTCAAAGCATTTTCAAATACACGATAAACCCCCAAAAAACCTCAGTACATTTTTGATGATTATGAGTCAACAAAATGCCTAAGACTATTACAATGAAGGAATATATGTGGATACTGGATCTTAACTGGACAAACACAGATGCTGCAGCTGCACTGTAAATCAGCCATTCTGCCAATTTATTTCATGTCTATGAACGTTCTGACATTACTGTAAATTAAGGCATATGAAAAGGAAACAGACCAAAACAGATTTGTGTGGAGTAAAGAGGTGGTTGTAACATTTCTTATAATTTTACATTGCAGTACACTGCCTGTTTATAAAGTCACTGCAAATACTTTAAGTGAGTTAAATATAGTCTACTGTATTATAATATAGTGGTTTAGCTGAGGAAAAATGTATGCCATATCAAATGTTAAGAGCAAAAACAGGCATTAAGTGTCTGCAACATCTTCACTAACCTGTATTATGGAAAACTGGAGGGAAAAATGTTGGCCTAGGACTAACTTGTACTCTGTAAAGAGTGTGTCTTGCACAATCCAGTTGTCTGTCTTCACCAGCAGTGACTGTGATGAAAGACGACATGGTGATATTACCCATTTATCAGTAGGACAGAGATACGCCCATAAGGGAAGAGATCGCCTCAAACCACCAAATAACTACTTAGTAGGTTGCCAGATATTTACAGCAGGACAAAACTTTAACTCATACTGAGTGCCGAACATGACAGTTTGGCTCCCGCTGAACAAGCGACCTCAGAGTCATGGTGCGTTCAAGAATTGTACATGTATTTGTGGGACTGACTGAACTCTGCACAGACACAAGGATGAAGCATTATATGCAAGGGCTGCCAGTGTTGATCAACAATAAGTTTTGACTACATTTACAGTGGTTTACATTTTCAGTTTTCTCAAGAATCTTTTGAGATTCTGCATGATTAACATTTTTGCAAGATTCCTTTGTTATGCATACATTTTTAATGTTTCCCTGCCAAGTATCAATAACTGTGACCTATGCATCAGCATGTAAGACTCACTAATGTAACTGCTATTTGGAGACTGTACACACAAGACAAACAAGAGCAACACTTTGGACCTCTCACATGATACAGTCAAGTGACAAAGATGTCTAGCGCTGGACAACGGTCAGTGTTGGCTTCCTTTAACAATTTTTGTTGTTTTGATTTTGATTGATTGTTTCAATCATTATGATGTCCCTAACCCTAACGCAGAACAATATATAGTTATTTAAACCAACTTAACCATTTGCCTTTAAAACAGCAATGACTGTTTTAAAAAATCACCACAATTACACTGTGTTTGGGACTAAGGCCTCAGATATAGATCACGCAAGTACATGGACGCCGATGCTTTGAGCTACGCAAGGTCAATTACAGCTTCAAAATGTAGGGCCAGACGCACCCCAGTAGGTTATCATATAAATTGGGCATCATCCTAAAATAAGCAAAGTATTTCTCCTGATTAAAACACATTGTCTAAACCAGAGAGATGAATTCTCCACCCTTCCTTCGTGAACGATTCAGAGGTCACACATTTGTTTTCTCTTTTTCCACTGTCTGTTCAGCGGTTATAACGGTACAATCTCCCCCAGATGCAATGTTCATTTACCACTGTTGTCATGGAAATGCCTTGAGCATGGCGTAGCATACATCATCGCCTTGTGGACAGAGCTCGATCATCTCCTCAGGTATGTTGGAGAGCACATTGACCATACTCACCAGTAACTACACTGTTGTCATTTGTGTCCAAGTACTTGTGTGAACTATAGTTGAAACCAGAGTTTACCTAGACTGAATAAGAAGACACATACTGCAACCTTTTTTTCTCACTGTCTGACATTAAATTAGACTAAAATGTCCCAGTTTTAGATCAGTTAGAATTACCAAACAATGTCTTTTTGCTAAATGCCAAAATAATGAGAGAAGAATTTTTGAGAGAATTTGAATTACTTTCTTCAAAGTGAGAAGTTTACATACACTAAAATTACTATGCCTTTCAAAAATATGGGAAAGCCCAAATGATGATGTCATAGCTTTGGAAGCTTCCGATAGGTCAATTGACAACATTAGAGTTAATTAGCTAGGCATGGGCGACATGGTGGTGCAGTGGTTAGCACTGTCGCCTCAAAACACAAAGGTCCTTGGTTCGATTCTGATGTTGCCTATGGATGTATTTTAAGACACCTCAAACACACTGCTTCCAAGAAATCAAAAGAAATCAGCCAAGATATCAGGAAGAGAATTATGGATCTCCACAACTCTGGTTTATCCTTGGGTACGATTTCCAGATGCTTGAAGGTGCAACGTTCATCTGTTCAAACAATCAAATGCAAGTAAAAACACCTTGTGCAGGTTGGGTACAAATAGGTCTTTCAAATGGACAATGACCTTAAGCATACCACAAAATTAGCTACAAAAAGTGGCTTAAAGACAACAAAGTCAATATTTTGGAGTGGTCATCACAAAGTCCTGATCTCAGTCCTATAGAAAATTTGTGGGCAGAACTAAAAAAAGTGTATGTGAGGTAGGCGGCCTACAAATATGACTCAGTTACACCAGTTTTGTCAGGAGGAATGGGACAAATTTCCAGCAAACTATTGTAAGAAGCTTGTGGAAGGATACCCAAAACATTTGACCTAAGTCACACAGTCTAAAGGCAATTCTACCAAATACTAAGGAAATGTATGTAAATGTCTGACTTTGAATAAAATAATAATAAATTCTCTAAAAAAATCATTTCTCTCATTATTCTGGCATTTAGCAAATGTATCTCTAACTAAAGTTTTATCTGATTTAATGTCAGACAGTGAGGAAAAAAAGTGTATACAGTGTATGTAAGCTGCTGGTTTCAACTATATGTTTGAGGCCTAAGAGTGTTTCTCCAGTGGCCCTCGAAGGAGTGGGTTAATTTATGACCCTGACAAAGTCAAATTGAAGTTGAAACACATTTTTCTTATTTAGATTTTTAAAAATTAAAGGAAGCACTTGTGTTTTGAGACTGTCAGAACAGAATTTACAATAATATTACTGTGGTCATTTCCTGGAATTTTCCAACCTTAATAAAGACAACTTAAAAATTACAAAAATACAAGGCAACAAATGTATCTGCAACCTCTAATTTGGTGTGTTTGGATTATATTAGATCATAAGATGTTTCAAATAATTTTGTTCTAACTTTGTAATTTGTTTGAGCCTAGAACACAGATAAAAAAGGGGTTATTTTGTTTTCCATAGGCCATTTTTACTGTAGCAGGAAGAAAGCTGTCATGATTTATGAACTCCAATGACCCCAGAGAGGTCGAGGAACGATTGATGGTAACTTAAAAAAAATATGTGTTTAAGTTTGGAAGCTTTAAGTTTGGTAATCCATGATGATGTAACAAAACATTCTGCCCTCCTCCCACATAAAGGTTTGTCAGTGTCTAATTACTTGTCACTCTTTGCTTACAATAATCCACTTCCAGAGGATTCACATTGTTCCTCTCTTGTCTCCCTGTGCCTGAAGTGAAGAGAAACTACTAGCTAAGCTTGAGTGGTTCTTAAACAGGAACCACAGCTACTTCTTTACAAATCAGGCATCTAATTAGTGCCTTTCAAAAAAATGCAGATCCGTATGCAGTGCACCATATGCAGGAGTGAATATTCATGTGGGCACTGAGATGACTGTCCCTGCTCCAGCCCAAATGCTGTGTTTCTCTTGCCCTAATTATTCTGACACGCTGACAAAAAGCAACAAGGCAAAGAACAAGGAGGAGAGAGCAAAGTCAGTTCCTGGCAAAAGTTCATGGCAAAACTTTACGATAGTGGAAAACAGGAAGAAGGATAAATTAAATACTTTTACAACATGCTTCAAGCGAGTGACATCAGTGTTTGGCTACTGTCAAATCCAATATTCGTGTTAAGTTAAAACCAACAAGTAGCTCTCTTGATTACTGGGAAAATTGGCTTGTTTTCCAAAGTGCACATGTAAAGATAGATTTGTTATACTCCAGTCTTCACTTCAGTGGTTTTGGATAAAAGCATCAGCCAAACGAATGCAATGCACTGTGGTAGAGCTCTGAACAACTGTAATTAAAGTCCTAAAATAGCTACAATAATATCAGAAAGTACTGAAGCATTTTGCTGTCACCTTGGGGCTTTAATGAGTCAAAAAGTTGTTCATCCTTATAAGACAACATGTCCCTGATTACCAGGCAAATAAGATAACATCATCTTTATAATTGAATGCTGCTATGTCACACTTCTTTTTATTACCGAGCTAATAATGAGACCCTCCCCCTATTTTGACACTATTAACACAAAAAAGGGCACTGTGTGTGACAGGCATTTTAATTGGCACTCAAGACGCAAAGTGTGTTATTTAATAAAATAACTGTGTTTGGCAGTGTGTCACAAACTGAACATTTGTTTCATGAGTCAGAATGACAGCATCAACAGAAGAGTGGTGTCATGGCAAGTCACAGAGAGGCAGCAGCAGCAGTAACAAGCAGAGGGTGGGGTGAGGCCTGCGTGTGTGGGTGAATGTAGAGTCAAAAAATGAGTGCTCCTACTGCAGAAGACTGAAGAGCGGAGCAGCCCCAGCACTGATGGTGTTGCCTGTTCTTCATCCGGCTGCTTCCAGTTTCCAGCATTTTCTCGCTTGGACGAGCTCCAAGTGCCGCCAAGGTCAATAGTTGCTCCGACAGCAACCACTTTCTGTGTATGTTGGTGAGTGTATGTATGTATCTGTGTGATTTGGGTGATTGGAGGCGTGGGGGCAGGGGGCCTGTGGACATGTGTGCAAGAGCAACAGGCCTAGACGTGTGTTTGTGTATTAGTTGCTGTGGCAACAGCAAGAGACAGTAACAATGGCAGCAACAATGTAGTTTGGTCTGCATTTCTCTAGTCACAGACTCTGACAGTCCCTTTCAGATGATGGTCCTGATGTTCCAGGTCCATGCAGATCTGAATGATTGGTATGTCATAACATAATATCAGTGTCCACTCATGAACAGTAAAACAGTAAATAGTAGTAAATAATTTAAAATAGTCATACCACCATCTTGTGGCACAAAATCCTGGAACACATTAGTGCTGAGAAACTTGTAAAGCTTAAACCATCTTTAAAAACAACAAGCGTTGATCTTCAGAAACAATAAGTCCCACAATATGTCAATATCTGCAAACGTGTCTTGGTTGAATTTTTTTCCAAATAAGAATATCAAAAATTATGTATGTGCACATTTCTATTGGCAGATTAAATAATAAAAAACATATTGGACTTATCAGTTGTTTTAAGTAGATTTAGTTTGTCTTTATTAAGACCATTAATTTGTTTGTATATTAAATATTAAGGCAAGCAATAGTTAGCTAAACATAAAGTCTGCAAACAAGGAAACAACTAACCTAGTTCTGTCCAAAGTAAAAAACTAACCAAAAAAAATCATACAAATCATTATATTCCCAGGTATTAGTGCTAGAAACTGTGACTTTATTATGTAACAAATATGTTTTACAAAGTCCAAATATTGTGAACACATACCGTAGCTTGCTTCTCCTCGATCATTTTACTATTTGACGCTGCAGTGGAGTGTCTGGGAAAAACACCGGACCTATTAATTGAATGCCCTCTGCTCAAGTTAAAATACTTCCTACTGTTGTGGATCCTGCCAAATACACACCAACACTCGTTCCTCTGTCTCCACCATAAACCGTCTACAGTCTACAGTGAGAGTGTGAGGAGACAGTGGTTTGGCACTGAGAAATAATTGTTCAGATGTCTGTCATCCTGCTCTCCAATCATCCCCGTTGAAAGGCTCTGGATCAAGTTTAAGCTGTACTGATTTCCCTTGTCCCTTCTTTTCCTTCTTCCTTCCTCCCCTCTCTTTTTCAGTGACATTTACGTCGATTACTGTATGTCCTCGCAACTGCAGTGCACTCACAGCTGAATACCACTGAAGAAACTTTGCTTAAATAGGGAAGTGCATTCATTCTTATTTAGGACGTGTCAAAATGTCTGCTCTTTTTATTTTTTAGAGTGAGTAATAATGTGCATCATTCAGCTGTCCGTCACTCCTTTATCGGACACTGACCTCAAAATTGTCTTCATCTGTCTCACTGTCATCTTTAGTTTTTTGTTGCTGGCCCTACAGGAAATATTTACCCCTGGGGAGGTTTTTGCAGTCTTACTGGGTAATGAGAGGAAATTGGAATTTATCTTCTTCAGAGGCAGATAAGGGAGAGAAGAGTACCCAAACATTTTTGATCCTGAGCAGGAAAACAAAGCGTAGTTGTAGTGTTTTAATGTATCAGATAGATGATCACAAATGTACTCATGTTCTATAACGAAGCTCTGTTTCTTCTGTGCAGACAAAATATAAAACAAAAATTTGTGCCTCCATGCTTTGCTTTGTCAAGAAACCCTCTTTTCGCCATGTTGACCTGAAGTAAAGGTGCCCACACACTCAAAAGATGCTCCCAAAATTAGAATTTATGAGGCGCATAACCCACTTTCCTGTCATTTTTATGAGGGTAGATTCAATTTAAGGGTATCTTCTAGTCATAATATAGTTTTTGACTGCTTTGTTGGTGCACTTGATATCATGTTGGGAACTGCAAAGACTTTCCCAACCATGTGCTTTTTATATTCTGTAGTCATAAAGTCAGAATTAGGTCAGTACAATTTTATACTATATGGTCATATATTATTGCCATCAGGAATTTTCCATCACACTACTTTACATCACTGCCATAGTTTTATGCATAATCTCTGCTCATTTTCACCATCAGTAAAGAAAACAAGTTATAGAAGATAAGCATGGTAAAATAGTAGGGTATGCAGTTCTGGCTGTCACCAGTCCGTTTATGTCACAGGAGGAGGAAGCATGCAGTCTGTAAATCAATTTCATGGACTAACAGTCACATAAATAAGAGCCATTTAAGAAACTTTAATGCAGAAATTAAGTACGGATTAGAGTGTTTTTTTTAATTCTGGTCAAGAAGAGGTTAAGTTTGCATAAATATTTATGATCACACCAGCCCCGACTGTCACCATTATACACTTTTTACTTATTTATTTCATGTTTCATGATGGCTTTTGTTGGCCATTATCTCCCCGGAGCGTATTTCTTCTGTCTTACGATTATTCATGTAACAGTTTAAACCTTTTCAACCACAGAGCAAGCATAAATACCCACTGACCTTACACTAATTTGAACAATATTGAGTACAGAAATTCAGCTTTTGTGACTTTACAGAAGGGACCAGGAAGGGACAAATGGAGGCCCATCAGCATTGAGTGGATGACCAATTAATCTGCATTGGTCCCATGAGGTGAACTTGACTAATACATTAATAGAATAAGTGACTCTGCTTTCAAGCATAACATTGGCCTAATGTCATTTTGGCTCTTACTGTGATTATAAAAATAATTCAATGTGCATAATGTAATTACTGATTGAGTGCATGCTCCTAAGTGGCTGCACTAAAAGTCCCTGTTATAAATTATAGTTAGTTCACATTAGTCCCATGATATTTCAGTTACCACGTTATTAATCCAGAGTGGTAAACTGTGAAAGCTGAAGATAAACTAAGGTAATAGCTGTAAAAAATAACATCTTTGGGTTTGTTGTGCAGTAACTAGTAACAACATCCAACCGATGGATAGTGTATTGATTAGACTGGTAACAGCAGCTAGTGTCTGATGGAAGGTGCAGCTCAGCAGAGTGAGCTGTGGGTATTTCCAGGGATATAACCAGAAGAAGAAGAAGTTAGGAAATCATTGTATGAAATATGTCAGGAGAATAAACAGGATCATTAAGCTTCAATATTGTGTTTGTATTTCCAAGACGATGACAGCTCAGGAATATATGTGAGTTCAAATAGGCACTCTATTCTTAGCCTGTGTCACCGTCTCATTTCTGTTTTCACAGAGAGATACCATATACCACTGTGTGCTTTTGCTTTCAGAATATACATACATCAATATTTACACAAAATATTTCTGTTTATTTATACTTTTTTAAATTAACACTGAATATTCTTATTTTCTTTGTTTATTTAGTCAGATTTAAAGCTATGCAACTTAAGCTATCACTAACATGGAATTCAAAGTTATTCTCTCTGCCACATTCTGCTAAACTCTGCTCAGTGTTCGTCTAGTTCCTTTTTATGAAATTACAATAAATACAAATGCTCCAAAATTTACTGAACCAGCAAAAATAATTTTTGATAATGATCTAATTGGTTATAAGTTTTTATATTTAATATCTCAGCGCCACTACCAGTGCTATGTCATGGGATACTGTGACAGCACCTCATCAAGGAAGGATTTGGAGCACATTTTAACAAAACATTTTGAAAGTTATATATTTTATCACTGTATCTTTAAGCATAAGTTCATAAAAACACCAGCAAGACAAATGTTAAATACTGCACAGTTCACTTGCAGATGAAATATAGTTTTGTAAGGAACACGATTAGCATATGTTGACACTTAACATACGTGAGAGGTCACGTTAATAGTGAACACACAAATGAAATATTTACAAAAACCTTTTTTTTTCCTCCAGCATTTCTAAGCATGCAGTAAAGCATCCAGTTTTTCAGAGCACATGATTATTATACTTTTTTAAGGTTAAGGTTAAACACTCTTAACACTCTTGCCTAAACCCAACCACACAGCTGGATCTGTGTTGTGACTTTGTACACCTCATTTTGACTCGCTTTCTCTTAGTAAACATAGCGCGTAATTCTTTCAAAAAATACATTGTACAGAAAAATAAAGCATTCACTGATTACATTGCCTAAAAAACATAATCACTTGCAGTTTAGATGCACAGAATTGTGAGTCGCAGCAGTTTTCTTTACACAAGTCATATCTAACTGTTATATTTTAGTTATAAGACTCTCAGTTTTCTGCTGCTGTGACAATATGCTGTGCTGTAAATGACATAGGTCACGAGTGGAGTGGAGAGGTAAGAACTTGCTCTCCTCATTTCCAAACCTGTTTTCCCGTTCCACTCGCCTGCTCCAAGCACACCAGGCCGCTTCACTAATTATCGCTCACTGCTCCACTCAAATTGCATCCATATACTCCAAAAAAAGGAAAACAATCTTCACATAGCTTAAAAAAAGCCTCACATCTGATAGAAATAAAGATAAACGACTTGCAACAGTGGATTTTGAGTCAGGTTTGGGCATGCTGCAGACTGTACAGAAGCGAACCAGTGACCAGAGACGTTTCCTCATTTTAAAAAAACCCGCTCTGTGGTTCATTTAAAATGTGCTTGCTCCCGCTCTGCTACGCTCACACACTCTGGTAAATGCTAACTCAACAGTTTTTTCCATGTATTTCACAATGAAAGTATTTCATTGGTTCAGATGGCATATTCCCATCTTAGTACTGTTAGTGTTGCTTTATAGTGTCGCTGCAAGTAGTGTCTGCTATAACATATTAGTTTTTTCATTCTTACATCATTTCTCACAAAATTTTATGTGTGTTCTTGTCTATACTGTTTGTGCATGCATGTCTGGAAACTCAGTGGCACACACACAAATCAGTAAATCTTTCATTTCATTCTGCTTAATTTGATACTGTTTTAGTTAAGACATGACACACTGCAGTAAATTTGGTTTCTATTGTGAATCAAAATGCTACATGACACAAGAAAGCAGGGTTCATGTCATGTCATGTATTTGATACTAAAGAACTGACCACAATTTTGGCTGAATGCTAATAAAGCAGACACGTTGTGTGTCATGTTTGTCACTGATGACTATTATTAAAAGCGTAACCAGGTACATTAAGTGAATAAAAAGTTATGACTCTGTTGTTGCTACAATCATGCATCATATTACAGGAAAAGCTAATAAAATATGTTGTCAATGATTTTTCCAGATAAAATCTGAATGTTTTTATGAGAAAAGTAATTGTTATTACGTTTTCTGTCAACATAATGACCATATGTTCACAACTAATGTAAATAACAAGTCGCAAATATGTTGATCCTTAACAAATCAAATAAATGTCCACAGGAAACGTATTTTCAAATTCAAATATATGACATCCCTTTTTCTCTTAAACTAAAATATCTGATCTTCAACATGCTGATATATGACTCCAACTTCATTAATGTGTTTTATGGTTGGGTTCAGGCACTCACAGCACTGCGTTAGGGTTAGGGAAAGACTGTGGGCTGGGTATTAATGGAAAATTCAATAAATCACTTCACACACAACAACAACACCTAACCTCATGCAGGACTCTAGTCTTGTTCTCGGGTCTGCAGAGTGCCTGTCCTGCACATTATACACCCCCCATCCAACCCAACCACCTCCTTAAAATGTGCATCTATAATTTGTACACGTCTGTTTTATTTCTTTGTGTTTTTGAGAGGAGATGTCCGCTTTCTTTATTTTCTTTAGTTGAACCAAGTATTTAAAGAACAACAATGTTGTTGTGTTATATGCTGTGTAGATTGTAAATGCTTTTGAATCATGTATGCAATTTATGATATTAATGAGCTAAATAAATATGTGAAATCTTTCACTTACAGTACATGCTATTTTAGTGAGTCTATACCAAATATCATGGAATATGTACAGTTTGTACAAGTATATATTTGTAATGCATTACCTAGTCTGGTATATGTAATATAGAATATATGTAAGACACAAATATGCGGTACATACAAAGGACATACAGTATACATATTTAAAAAGTGGAAGATTAAAATATTAATGTGTTGGCAAATGTATTATTAACCACAAACCAGAGGAGAGTACCATCACCCTCTGGACATATTTCAGCCCACTGTTCTGTGATGACATGACTCCTGTCAGTTTATGGTTCAGAGCTCTATTTTCCTATGTTACATTTGTGTCTATGCCCCCTTCATATCCTCCCTTCACTACTGTCCGTAATGTCATTCAATGCCCAATTTTCAGCATGAGGGGTAAGCTCAGTGGACCAGAGAGCAGTTCATCACTGAATCAGGTCTAAACAACAATATCCTGTTCATCACAGCTCTGTGTAGCCCCCAGCTGTCAACACATCACCCAGGGAGAATGAATAAATAAGTAATGGAAGTGTGTTAGCACCGTGAGCTGAGATGTTTTCTTCCTTGACTTCCTTGACAAAGCCTTGGGGTACTTGAGCAAAACCTAACCTGCTCAGGACTTTCCCTAATCAGCTGCTGTCCATCATATCTTCCCCCGCTCTGCTGCTGAGGCAGATCTGGAAAAGAGGTACTTTATCCGCCCACCCGCCTCCACTAGTGCTGCATCGCCAAACTTCTATCCTTAAATATACACAAATTAGCTGCGTTAGCAAGGCATGCTCCAGGCCATCTTTTAATTGGCAGATTCTGAATGACATCCTCTACTCTGTTTCTCTGTCCTCTGGCAGCTTGTGAGAAACGTACAAACCCATGCTGATGCTGAGATTTTGGAAGTCACCTTGGCTCAAACCAGCAGGTTTTAACCTGCTTGTTTACCATGCAGTATCATACATTCTTGTAAATAATTTTATACACACTTTTCATTTATGCACAGTAGGTCATTCATTTCTTCTGTTCTTTAACTGCAACTATGTGGATAAAAATGTTTTCTGAACTGTGACCCCTGAATTTTAAGGTGCAGTATTCACTCTTAATTTGATCCCTGATTCAGCTGAGCTAGTTGTATTTGCTGTATCATAATACTATATGTGCCCCAAGCAGGTTTTCTAATTTCCATTAGATGTTAAACTAAGGTCTACTATAATATTTAAAATATAGTTTTAACTATATATTTACTTTCACAACTGTACCTAAGTTGTCCTCAACTTTCTAATTTATTAATAAGATTTTGTGACTTAAAAAGCAGAATGTGCTTTATTTAGGTTTTGTGTCAGTGAGCCTGTTCTCATGTAAAAATATTCATACCTTGTATGTGCCAACATATTTTTGCAACCAACAGTGGGTTGAAGCAATGCACCTCTAGTGGCTCTAGTAATTATTACACAAGGAATGAGTTAGTGTAAATACAATTTTGTTATTTTTAAATACTTTTACTTGTGGTATCAGTCCCATGCCCAACAAAGCTTTCTGTGTGTGTTATCTAGGCGCCACAGGCTTGTAGCCGACAGACTCACACTGTGATGCCCTAGAGGATTACAGGATAGCTACACAATATTCAAGTGAATCATATTCATTGTCACCTGTCACTGCTAGTTTTGCATCACACAGAAAGCTGACTCATGACAACCAACTTGAGCTTCATGCTGTCACTTGTCCGCTCTGCACTATTATTAATGTAGATGGTGCACTCTTTGGACAGGGGTAAAATGATAGCTCACAAACCATCATTTTGTCCAGAGCCTTGTGTATTTGTGCTTTATTTGCACTTTTGTATGGGAATTCCTGGTGATCTCAAATTGCTTGCAAACTTTTAACACCTGTGATATTGGGCAGAAAAAGAATGAAAGGATGAATGAAGTTAAAACATTGCAGGCTCTATGGGCCTTGAGACTAAAAAGACTCTTTGAGATCATCCTCCAACCCAACTTTGTTGTGTTTAGTCAGCTTGCAAAAGTCCAAAACAGTGTTTGTTGACACCACCGCTATGTTTACCACTTTTCGGATACTGTCATAAACTGTAGAGAAAGATGTCCTGTTCACATGAAAACACAGGCTAAACAATATGTTTTGTTAAGCCTCGGTCTCCAAAAATAACATATTAGTCAGCTATCAGTATTTTACGGTGGCCACCAGAGACAAAGTAAATACGAAAGAACAAACTAAAAGTAAATGGGCTGCAAATTACACAACACAAACAAAAAGGAAATATGCTGCAAATCACACAACACAAACAAAAGTCAAAGCAGAAACAAAAAGGAAACGCTGCAAATAGACTATCCTACAACGGAAGTGCTCCAGGACACTAGGGGGAGCAATGAGCTTGTGTGGCCCAGTGGCTACGCAGACCAGGATGACCAAATGGAGTATAAATGTTCTGTTTCAGCTGTTCTAACCCACTTCGTGTTTCGGGGTTACATATAGGCTTCTGTCATTTTTTGTGGTTTTGTTTTTATGCTACACTCCACAACGCTGCCACCTAGTGAATCTTATGAAATCGTAGGCCCAAAACGAACAGTAGAGCTGTCAAGCAGAACCATGCAGTACACGCATCATCTAGAACCAATGGTAGACATTTGTAAAAACTCTGAAACTCAAGCTGGTCACTTCACATTACAGTTGAACTGCATGTTGGGTGCTTTTTTTCAGTGACGGGCGGGGTGCCTGTTTAGAGCGTAAGGGAGGAATGACTCATGGGATAAATTCTGGGTAACCTCTGGACCATCTGACTTGGACATTTGTGTTCTCATATGCAGCTCATTTGCGTAATACAAATGTTCAAGGTTCCAGTAAGTTGCTGTACTTTTGCTGCACAAAAACAACCTCACTTTTCAGCTAACAGCTAATGGTAGCTAGGAGACTGGCCATGGAGTTATACGCTGTGAGTAATATAGTTATAGAAACAGGACAGAAGGGGCAAGGAGCACAGTTGTGGCTGTAGTCTTTTTTGTTTTCATTCGCACAAACATGCAAACACATGTTCTCCTCAAGCATTGAGCCTCTGACTATGTATGATGTGAGCACTCTCACAGAAGTATATGAAAAGCATAATGTGACCCATTTGAAATACGCACCTGGTCCTTGCAACAACTACCATGATTCAGGTTTTGTCATTCATAGACATGTCTGGACATAATCTGTAATTTTGTACCGCTAAAGTGTAACCACCTGTCATGGCTTGATGAGCTAATTAAGAGGCAGTTAGCTGATTGTGGGAACGGCAGAGTAGATGTGCAACCAGATCAGGGACTGCGTGTTCTTGCCATTAAAGGTTTATGCTGGGTTGAATTCACACAGTGTGGACGGGGATGGAGATGTCCTTTCCACAGAGAGAGGAAAAGCCACATTAATGGAGGTGAAGGATTTTCTTTCTTTGTGTCACTTCATCCCTCTCTCATTACCCTTCTGTAGAGTCTCTTGTTTGTCTCACAAGCTCTTCATAAGAAACAATGAACTGACCCCCTTGCCTCACCCTGAGGTACTTACTTTGGGGCGATGGAGGAGCCTCTGAAAGACAGAGTGCAAGAGTGTGTGACGCATTGTGTGAGAGTGTATTACTGAGAGTCTATAAGTAATTAAGTGTGTGATACTGTCTGTGTGCCAGTGTGTGTGTAATGGCCTGCATGTGGGTTCACTTGTCTGTGTGCATGATTGCACGTGTAAATGTGATGTGAAGTGTGAGTGTGTCATCTGTTTCCAATTAGCCCTCTTGTGTCCCTGGTAGCCTGGAGGCATGACTAATGTCTTGGTGGACTGAAGCCCCAGATGATGTTGGTGAAAGACCCCCCATCTGCTGCAAGAACATCACAATAAGGAACTGGACAGTTGCAGACAGAGGAGCGCAACGGGGGATAAAAGTGACAAGGATCATGGGAATGACAGCAAAGGGGGAATAAGCTTTTAAAGACAAGCTGTGCTTTGGGGGGAAACTTCATAGATATATGGTGAAGTAGGCCTTTAAATTAGAGAATTTATCTCCTGCCAAGCTCGAGACTGACATCTTTCAATTCTTAAAACTTTTCAGTTGCATCATGTTGAAGTATTTTTAGCTCTGTTATCTTGTTTGCTTGTTTGAAATTTTATGTAAAGTTAAATCATTAACCAACAACAAGCTGTTACTACACATCTTTTTTTACTCTTTAATAATAATAATAATAATAATAATAATAATTTACTCTAAAGATTAATAAATAAAATTTAGATGAGCATAGGAATGGCGGCACGGTGGTGCAGTGGTTAGCACTGTCGCCTCACAGCAAGAAGGTCCTGGGTTTGATTCTCGGGGTTGGCCCAGGTCTTTCTGTGTGGAGTTTGCATGTTCTCCCCGTGTTTGCGTGGGTTCTCTCCGGGCACTCCGGCTTCCTCCCACAGTCCAAAGACATGCAGTCAGGTTAACTGGAGACTCTAAATTGCCGGTAGGTGTGAGTGAGAGTGTGAATGGTTGTTTGTCTATATGTGGCCCTGCGATAGACTGGCGACCTGTCCTGGGTGTACCCCGCCTCTCGCCCGTAAGCTGGCTGGGATAGGCTCCAGCACACCCATGACCCCTGCGGGGACTAAGC
>OMLM01009239.1:19720-33750 GCA_900302695.1 Helostoma temminkii | reverse complement strand
TATATATATATATATATATATATGAAATGCTACATGAGCAAACACATCTCTAAATGTACATCCACATTCAGCAAGAACACAAAAGCATGGTATCTCAGTGGAGTCCAGAAAGATGCTGCAAAGCCTTTTAATCTTTACTCGACCAACTCTTGGGGAAAAATATTTGATTCATACTAGCTTGATAGAGGTAGTTTCCACCAACGACGTGTTTACTTGAACTTTTCACACCGGGGAGTGTACAGTTGAATTATATGAGTTTGTAAACTGGAAGTAGCAACACATGGTTGTATTAGGGATAATAGGAGCAGCAGAAGGAGAACTTTTTAAGACCTCAACAAGATTTTCCACTTTGCTTTGCTTTGCTTTGCTTTATAGAGGAATTGGGTTTTTGTAAGGAGCCTTGTGGATTTTATTTTAGAAACGTAGATCTGGTGACGCCCCTGCTTGTAGGATTCAATTCACATATTATTGATGGGATAATTAATATTGTTGGTAAAGAGTTAAAAGGATTGCATAGTGTAGACAGCATGGCTTAAACATTTGTGGCTTTTCTCTTGTGCTGACGTGTAAATTCCAAATAAATTTTTGATTTTTTTTTCTCTGGTCCCTCTTTATTCATCAACAGCCAAGTTAGCAGCACGACTCTATAGATAGCAATGCTGATATATCAGTCAGTTCATCACTTTAGTCCACACTGAAATATCTCAGCAATTACTGGATAGATTGGCATAATTGTTCACAAACATTCATTGTCCCTGTTTCCAGGACAAGTACGTCAAAGTTTATACTTACCCACTGAAATATATCAATACTGAATAGTCTGTACAATCAGTTTGTACAATACAGATCCAAATACCTGAGAAACTACATCCTGTTTCTTCAGTCAAGATGTAGAAATAGATGATGATGAATATTGTCAACATTGTACCCACTATACCCACTGTTATCATGTCACAGTTTGCATTTAGAGACCGTTTGCAAGTAAATACTGTAAATATAAACTGTATATAGAGATAACTCAGACACTATAGTTAAAATAATGTGCACTCACCTCAGTTTTCAGTCACTGTAGCATTCTCATTACTATGCAAACGTGACTGTAGCTAGTCAAATCAAAGTGGGGTGAATCAAGGTCAGCAGAACTTATAAGATCATGCACAAGATCAGTTATTTTACCTCATAATTACATCATCCAGAAAATATCACATTTCAGTTCTCCGTTTCTCAAGAGGTTATAACAGAGAAGCTGACCATCCCTCATATAAACACAACTACTAATAATCTTTCGCACATACTAATCACTTGCTTCTGCTAAGATCACCCTAGCTAAAGGCATTATCACTTAACAAATGTTTGGAGAAGTGACTGTTTGGGTTTCTCTAATGTATACCCAAAATTAAGATTTATTTATTTATTAAGATTTCTTTAAATGCTTGTTTGTGGATTAGGTAATATAAAGTCTTTTGTGGTGTATAAACAGTTTTAATATGTTCGGAATTGCTGCAGGGGATGGTGGGGTTCATGAACACAATGCTTACTGCACTGCCTGTTTTCTAAGTGACTGGCTGAAATTAGTTTGCATGAACATCCATTAAACTCAAAAATGAGGAAAAAAGGCATGAGGCAAAGGAATGACAGTTACCAAGAAAAAATGTCAAATTGATGTAGACCTTTACTGCCCCCCACTGGTGGATGTATGTAAGTCATGTACAATCAAACAGAAATAAAGAAAACATTTGGAGGTTTTTTTAAATTCCTGGACATCTTGTAGTTTATGTAATCCTCCTATGTTTATGTACTTGTGTAATATCTAATCTACAATACTGCCATGTCACAGAAAGTTACCAGTAACGCTACTGTAACACACACAATATTTAGCCACATGGCTCAGTAGCCAACAGCTGCATTTAACATTTTCATGTATTGGCAGATTCCCTTAGGCTGAATAAAAAATCCTCCATCATTACAACTGTTTCTCACACTCTAGCTGAGAAACTAGGGCTCTGGACCATTACACTATCTCTGAAAACCTTTAGGCACTACAGTGTTGTCTCCTAGCAACCAACAAAAAGGGTTGGCAGTGCAGGAAGAGATGACATTATCCCAAACCACCATCCAGGCTTTCCATCTGTATAGTGGAGTGCTTGCGTGTCCATGTTTTATTGAAAAGAATATGTGGTCTAAGACCACATGGGAGCTGTTTTTCTGTTTGTGGTTTGAAGTAACTGCCACAGGGTCTACCCTGTAAAAGAAAAGAAATGGTTCAATAATGGACCATCTTACCAAAAGGCTGTAGGGTTTTTCTTCAGCTGTAAATAAAGTTGATAAATAACTAGTTTCACCTGGACCAGATGGTGCAATACAGCTTATGTGATAGTCTGTTGTCTTCTTAAGGTAAGGCTTATTATTGTATTTTCTTTATGAATATCCCGACACGTAAGTGGATATACTCTCACTGCTACCCTGGAGCCACACTGGATAAATACTGTACATGTCCTGTCTGAGAAACAGGATAGAGCACACAGGAACAAATATTTTTACCTGCCCCAGCAGCTGAATTTATATTTCATGCCAGCTGCATTACTGTATACAGCTACAACAAATCTTTGCTGTGGAGATTTCTTATTTCCCCTGTACTGGCAAGCACAGTACAGCAATCCCTTTATGTTTCTTTTTTCTCTTTTTTTGGTCTCATGGAAAGGATGAGTTGGCTTGATGCTTTTATGCAGTAGGATAAATGTGAAAATGTTGTGGGGCAGTGTAGCTCAGCTAGGGGCTTTTGACTATGACTACACCTGCCAGCTGCCTCTGGTGTCTCTAAGCCTGGGCAACAAATAAAAAGTAGAGTCTGGTCTTATCTGGGAGTTCGGTTCCAGAGCTCCCAGAGTTCTCTGTAGAGATAAGCTCAAAAAGACAACACACAGCGTCCTGCACTCCAACGGGATATTCTATGTCCCATCTGTCAGTTTCTAATCCAGGGATCAATCCACCAAGGCCTCAACCTTCTTCTGTCATATAGCGCACTAGATTATTTTGGAGCCCATGGGAATGTAGCCCCATGCTGTTTCAGTCAGCTGAGCTTGACATGGCACTCTAAATACAGGCTGTTAAAGTCGACTATAGGGTTCTTAGGAGCAAGCTTACATTTCAGGCCAGTTAGGAGCTGCTGCCCTTTCAAGGTCACAGGGACATGCAATCACCTCAACAACATTTTAGTGATTAACCCAGGAATTGTGCACATTATCCACCAATATCAGACACACATTTGCAAAATGCATTTGAAATTAAGTCTGCAATGATAAATATTTTCATATAAACAATGCATTTATTGACTAATGTAATATAAAGGAAAAGCTGTCATTGAAAGTGACAAATAAAGAATCATCATTCTACTCTGCAGTCCCCCTCAGCTGTTATGAAATGTCTTAGCTAATGTTTTGTTTTATGGCCTGAAACAGAAATATATATCCAGAACTTTACTGTTTTGGTTCAGTCTCACAACTATCTGAAAACTGTCTGTCACAGTACACACATTCTGACAGATCGATGAATATAGTGGAGCAGCTAAAGAACCAGATCGTTTCCTCAAGAGTTGCTAGAGACCAAAATCACAGCTGTATGAGAGATTGTATTAGACTTTATGTTCTATTTCACAGGTCACAAAAATGACATTGCAGAAAACACTGAGCAATCACTATTATTATTAGTAGTAGTAGTAGTAATAAGTAGTATTATCATCAGTATAACTAATATCTTATCTTATATCATACCTTAAAGCCATGGAGAGGGGTATTGGTGTGAACTATTTCTAAATAATGCTCACTAAAGCAGCCATGGGGGTGGCTAAACACTGAAAACAAATGTTCAGTACTCATGCATCTGCATTTACAACATGTCTTATGTAAAGGTTAGTAGCCATACTATTAAAATTAACATCCAGACTCTATTCATTTCTGTGCATGTGTGCACTTATGATTGACAGAATGAAAGAAATGTGCTTTTTTATTCTATTTGGGCTGTCCTGTTTCCTTTATAAATGATGATAGAGGTGTGGTGAAGGGTGAGAATATTGAATGTAAAGCTGACTGTACATTTACACTTCATTATAGGCAAACAATGTGAGTTTGACATTTTACACAGAATTGTTTTTACAAAACCTTTTGTGCACACTTAATGAAAACAGAATGCTTTTGCATTGCATTTGAATTATGGCTGCTATTATAGTTACATGGCGTGTAGTATAGTTATAGCATAAATCTACTCCATAAATGAGAGTGTATTTTGAACTAAACCTCCACACCTCTTAAGTAATCCCTTAGCACCACACCCATCACACATGAAAACTCACAAACACAAATTCTTATATCACCACTAGTCCCCCCTGTGACATGTATATTTTATAACTAACCTTTCACTCCAATCCCATTCCTGACCCTGAGAGGGCACTCTGATTGAAAGTCACATCAGTTAAGCAAACATTTTCTTTCTAGCTGCCAAGAATTGAGGCAGCATGCATGATCACTTCCATCTGTGCAAATCTTGTTGTTGGATCATGCAGGATGTATGGAAGTGTTTTACACCAGCTCAAAAGTATCTATCTTATGTACTGTAGGTTTTATATTGTTGTACGTGGTGTAAATATGCATGATGGATACACTGATTGTTGCATTTTGTAATTTAGGTCAGTGTGTACTGCTGAGTGATGGCAAATAAATAGGCATTTCATCAAAATGTTGGAATTTATTTTATATTGACAATAAGAAGGTTCAGTTTAACTGGTCAACTTCAAGTTGTAAAAGTGATCTGTGAAATCGATATGCGGATATGTATAAGTTGCCGACTCTCCTGTGTTTATTGGTGATGTTAGCAACACTGTTCCACAGTGTCTTCGTGGGTCTTCAGGGAGAGAGGAAAGACTGCACATGATGTCATCTGTGCTTATAATAAGGTTGGACGTGATTGTAAAAGCCCAAGAGAAGGTGTTACCAGGAATAAAAAAAAACACAGGACACATGGGAACACTGTCCCTATTGGAGACATATGGTTGTTCTCTAAAATTCACAAACACTCCCAAAGGCACTTGATGTTTCCTGAAGGCTCAGAAAATGTATAACTCAACTATCACTTGAGGGGAAAAAAAATCACTTTTTTAGCAATTGATAGTTTCTCTTGCCTACAAGCCCTTATAATGCACAATTCAGAGGATATTTATCACAAACCACACAAATAGTAGCTTGGAATAGATGGTGGAGCCTAGAGTGGTTTGTACTAAAATAGAAACAACATCTATAGTATCTAAAGTATTGCACTTTGACAATTGGAAACGTGGAACTTTGCCATTTTTGTTTAGTCTCACCACTCTCTGAAAGACACTGTAGCAGGCAGTTATTGTCAGTGGAATAAGATGGAAAAAAAACAATTCTGAAACCAATTAGCGCTAAATGACTGGACCTACATTTATCATCATGTATCACTAGAAAAACAATGACAAATAATTGCTAAAGTTGCTTAATGCCACTGAGCAATCATTTGATTGGTAAAGTTTTCATTTTTTAATTATGGAAAATGCTCTGCTAGATCAACTCATGCATTGGAAAATTGGTATATTAGTTTTGAAGACCACCGTGTAAATATAACATATATAAACGTTATACATTGCACATCTACACAATTTATTATACGCACCAAAAATATACTGTGCAAGTGTATAAGGTCGTGCAGAATAAATTTAACTGCATGTGATCTACATAGAAGTTAATTAACACATTAAACAACCTTCAAGCTGGTTTCAGAGAATGAAAATACATGCCTCATTTAAAAACTCAGAGAGCTATTGTTATCTCGCTAGCTTTGATGTGGATTTTCAGGGCCAAATACGATAGGCAATAATTATCTCTTTATGGTGACTGATAGTAATACAATTTCTCAGAGTGTTGATGACAATAAATCCACATGCACCAAGTTAAAACTAATGCAGTCTAATATAACAGCACTGCATAAAATCCTCCTTCACAAAGGTGATCATGTTCAGTTTTTGTTACAGAGACCCTGATTCAGCTCCATGATCATTTTGGAGGATGAAGTCTCTGATGCAGTTTGTCATTTGCCCTAACCCTGTTTAGCATTTTTAATCCTGATACCTAAACTATAATTGGTCAATTGTTTCTCTAAGTCATCAACAGACATTTGTGGCCACACAGCCACTGATATGATGCTGATTCCTGAACAATTCTAAAATGTTGCTGGTGATTCAGATGTCTGGAACTAGTGAATCTTCTTTTCTTTAAAGCCATTTCTGTTGAGCTTTTATTTCCATTCTGCAAAGGAGAAATACTATAGCACAAATGCATATGATCTACTATAAGCAGCATCCTACACAAAAGATTAATCATGTTCAAATGACAGTATGAATGGTGGGAAACCCCCAAGTTCCTGTTGTGTGATTTACACAACAGGAACTCATCAACTGGAGTGGAGGTGTGGAGGCACACGTGTACTTACTCTTTCCCATTCTGTGCTATATGTGTGTGTGTCTGTCTGTCTCTGGAATATTCCATTAAGCAGAGAAAAAAGGGGCTAAAGGACAGCTGGGCTCAGCCAACCTGCTGAGAGAGAAATTAAATGTACTTTCTTCACCAATCAATACCCCACTGTGTAGAGATTATAGAGGGTTGTTAGGGTTAGAAATAGAGTGTTTATCTGACATGACATTGTCCTCAGAACTCTGAGGGTCATCAGACTCTCTGCATCTGCAGACTTTGTGTAAAAAGTATAAGGTCACTAATCATCCTCTATCTCATATGTCTCTGGGTGACCTACAATAAAAGTATTCTTAAGAGATTTTTAATGCAATAAATTCTCTGATAGTTTATATAGAGCGTTATTATATAGCAATGAATCAAAAGTTTTTCTTCCAGTCTACATATATATATAAAATGTCAGGTTGTTCTGGATCATTTAATTGCCTCCACATTGGCAAATACAATGGCAAACAGTAACAGCTTTTATGATATGCCAGATCATCACATTCCCCTTTGCCTTATGAAAATGTAAAATCTGTGAGAAGCACTTTCAAAGGTTGCCTCTGAGGTTGAGTACGGAGTGTTTATGCAATACGGCCCATGTGCGACATTGCAGAGCACCCCAATACCCTGTCTGTGAAAATGCAAGGACATAACATGTGTACTACAGCAAAAGCCTAAGAAAGCAGCGACAGCAGGACAGCCAAATGCAATAGGACAACTGCTCATGTTGAGTTGTTGGTCAATGGCAAACACAGTGACAAATATTTTCCCGAGTGGCATACAAGAACAAATTAAACACTGCACACGCTCAGAGCTGAATTAAGTAGATTTATCTCCCTGATTGTGTTGGCTCTTGTATTAAATGCATTTGCAGTTGCTGTGGAGAATGTCCCAAAATGGAGAAAAAAAATCCTTAACAGTTTGTCTTTTCATTCCAAACACAATGCCACAGTGCTGCCATCGGACTTCAGCCCTGTGGTGCATGTTTGGAAGTGATCACATGAGTAGGATATTAGAGGTTAGTTAATACCTGAGCCATACTACATGCTGAACACAGTAGAGACCTTGTTATTATTCTGAGAGGCATACATTTGCTCCAAGAGTAGATAGATGAGGGAAAAACAACCTGGACAGCATATAAATAAAAAAAACAATATAATGCAGTGCCCTTCGTAAACAGTAAAGGCACAGTCAGTGAGCCTTTTAGGAATAGTAATAATCTGACAATGTATATTCTGTATTCAGGGGTGTGCACAAAGCAGCAAAAATTATAAAGACTTTCATTATTTTACAAAAATACACAATGGGTTAGGTATTAAAATGCTATTATTTTATTGACTTGGTTTGTATATTCAACAGCTATAATGTTAACTTCCTCCTTTGCGATATTTTGCATGATGGTCACATCTGGACTGGTTCTCCAGTGAGGCTGGGTTTGATGGTTCTGCTGTTTACACACAGTCAGTGTATTGTAAGAATTGTTACTGGTATACCTGGTTGGTTAAATACTGTATGTAGCTTTTTTAACAACACAAATCAACACTAGCCCACTGTATTACTGTGGGTGTGTATAAATGTGTGCTGAGTGGGTGTAGGGGCACAGCTGGGGTCTTGGCTTTCTCTCTGAACAGCATCTTCAAGCCTTTTTGGATCCCACTGGAAAACCTCCACTTACCAACTCTTACGTTCTTCTTTCTTCTACATTATATCTGTGTGTTGCTCATCTCATACAGTACATAGATTGTGATCTCCTTTTCCCTATGCCTTCTCCCCAGGTAGGGAACAGCAGAAACTGGCAGGACTACTGACTTCTTCAATCTTATGTGTGCAGGTAAGCAGACAAATAGCTTGTCTGCCTGTATCTTCCTTTTCTAAAGCAACAGTTTAGAAATCATGTACATGGTAGAAAGATGTGCACTTTTAATGTCTGACAGGCACATTAAGAAAAATTATGGCCCTGCCAAGTGGCATTTCGAGCTGAGGATCAGTTTCATTTTGGTTAATAAACATCAGCCATCATATTTGCTTGTCAAGCTCTGCTAAGGAGATGATTCACAATGTGAACAGGCAAATTAAGACTGAACTTTGTGGCATGATTAAGGCTATTACTGTATTACTTGTCACTCGTGAATTCAACAAATACTGCAAAGAAAAAAAGAAGCTCCACAGTGAGTCTCTGCTGCCCCCTCCAGCAGCCTCACTAAATGGGTTATGACTACTATAACACTGTTCCCTAAGTGAAATCCAACTCCACTCTAGGGGTTTTACCTGAAAATGTGTTGAATATGGTTTCATGTAAGAATTACAAGTTTATGAATAGCTGTAGATACTGACAGATCTTAATTCTGCAGAACATGAAGAATGTACAGTTTTTTAGACTTTAGTTCAGGGTAAGGGTTGGTTTTATGCCCCCGTGTCTCACAATATACAACATGAAATAGATCACGATAATCTGTTGCAGACCTACATTACTTGCAAATTAACCATACAAGTTTATGTGATTATTTTAAGTAAACATTTATAATTTTTTAAGATTAATTGTATTTTTATTTTTTATCCTCAATATTATTCCATCTATGCTCTTGCAGCCTAGTTTAAAATAGCCATTATTTATTGCTGTTGGTTTTAAAAACTAAATGATGAAGGAAGGCCATTGTGTGTTTATATAGGTCTTCACTGCCATCTGGTGGTACTTTGCAGGAAAAAAAACAAAATAGTTATTTTAGATGAAAATGTACAGTAATCTTATATGCTTTTTATTAAGATTGGAATTTAACAACTAAATACTCTCATTGGCAACATTTAGAAATTACTGTGTGTATGTGTATTTTGGCACTGAGTGTCATAATGAGTAGTTTACTATAGCTGCTATAGAGTTGACTATAACTTTAGGATGAGAACAAGCTTTGACGCCATCTCTATTCTGGAAGAGGAGGTGGAGGTGGTGGAGAGGTACAAATGCCTGGGAGTTTACCTCAACAACAGCCTGAACTGGAAGTGCAACACTGAGGCTGAACATGAGGGGACAGAGCAGACTCTACTTCTTGAGGAAGCTTAAGTCATTTGATGTGTGCAAAAGGATGCTGCAAATCTTTTACCAGTATGTTGTAGCCGGTGCAATAGTGTTTGCTATTGCCTGCTGGGGCAGCAGCATAAGAGCCATCAACACTAATAAATTAAATAAACTTATCAGGAAGGCTGGCTCTGTGCTGGGAACTTCTCTGGAACCTTTAGAGCAGGTGGTGGGGAGAAGGATGGCTTCTCCAGCTCAGCTGTTACAAGTACAGGTACAGGACGTCATGTCTATCACGATCTATCATCGATGCCTTACATGGGGTGGCATGGTAGTGTAGTGGTTAGCTGCCTCACAGCAAGAAGGAGCTTGGTTAGAACCCACAGGTCGAACTGATCTTTTCTCTGTGGAGTTTGCATGTTCTCCTTTTGCTTGCATGGGTTTTCTCTGGGTACTGAGGCTTCTTCCCACAGTCATAAGACATGCAGTGAGGTTAACTGGTGACTCTAAACTGCCCATAGGTGTACATTTGAGTGTAAACGGTTGTCTGTCTCTATTTGTCAGCCCTGTGACTGGAAGCCTGTCTAGGGTGTACCCTGCCTCTCGTCCGATGACAGCTGGGATAGGCTCCAACACTCCCGCTCCTTTGACGGGGAAACTAATGGATGAATGGGTGCCTTACAGGCAAAACCTGTTTGTAACATTGCCTAGGGCATTTGATTCTGTCACCCCTGAGCTGTCTTCAGGCAGGCCCAAATTTGTCAAGGCCGGAGACTGGTTTAGCAACTTCTTATAATAGCACAAATATTTAGATGTTAGGTGGTCTGTTCAAACCATTTCCAGTTGAGTTATTTTCCCTGCTTGCATTAAATGCTTCAGTTCCATATAAAATGGTTTCATTTTGGACCATTGCTAGCTTGTTTGTATAGCAGAACCACTTCGATTTTAAGAAAGGTAGATTGTCTGCACTTATGACTTTGAATAAATGAATGACTGACTTTAATAATAACCATTGCAAATGTGTTGAAGCAATAACAGCACTCTTTAGGTGTGGACATTTCATGAGATAGTACAGTCTAATGACCTGCTGTGCATGAGTCACGCCTTTGGTGGGTAATCAAGACAATCTTTAACACAAATTAGAACACAGTGCAGATAGGTAAATTATCAACATTCACAAAGAGAAATCCAAAATATCAACAGTGTCTAGTTTCTAGCTAAGGCAACCAGTTTATTCAACTTCCTTTAACAAACCTTTCCTCTTAAAAAGCAAGATGGTCTTTGAATTAAATGAAGATTTGAAGGTCAAATACTTCCTAGAGGTAAATGTTAAATTTATCTTGAAGGATCCCACACATTTCCCCTTCAAGACTGAAGCAAGAAAGGTTGCTGTCCATGGTGCTGAACCTCTTTTTTTCACTTTGGTAACTCGTCTTTTCATGGCTGAGCTTCCACAGTTGATAGTGTTTTTAAAAATCGCAGCAGAAAAAGAGGGAAAGGGAGTGAGCTGATGTGATCCTCCGACATCTATTCTCCACGCAATGTCAGACTCAATTATCACCAAGTACCTAGAACTATCCCCCACTTCCTCATTTGCATACAAATGAAAAACACCAAACGACCAAAGTGTGTTTCAAGGTCAGAAAAATGCCAATAGGTTGGAAAGCTGCTTGTGACAGTCTTAGCACCACCGTTAAAATAAGGCCAAATAGTTCAGTCCCATTATTACTTAAGTCACATAATTAGTGCAAAACATTCACCATTTTAAAGTGCCAAAATAATTCTTTTCTAGGAATAGGAGAGGATTCTACACAGTATGCAATCAGAATGGTGTAGTTACAGTATACTGTCCTGGGTCTTATTGCCTTGCAAAAGTATTAGGACCCCTTCACACGTTATTGTGTTCTGAAGGTTTTTTAGACCTTACTGTAATTTTACCAACTCAAAATGCAGACATGTTTTGATGATGGTTTTTGCTAATTTATGAGAAATCAAAAACTGAAATCTCTTCAAATTGAGGTCATGTCAATCACATTTGCTTTAATTTTTGTTGGCATTAGTTGTTTGGAGTCCAATTGGTTGGACGTACAGTAGTTTAAAAAGTCACATATACATGTCTGGACTTCAGAAGTTCAAGGAACCGTTAGACCTCAGTGATAAAAAAGTTGGCCATTCAACTACACTTACGTAAAGTAGCCAAGAACCCAACACTCACTCCAACAAAGCTTCAGATCTTCTATTCAAACATTGGACAACCTGCCAGAAGGATAATCAACTCAGCAATACTCCATCTTCTTAGCACCAGTGGCAGGGGACTGATCAGAAATGAGGAAAAAAGTAAATGCCACATGCCAAATGCAGAGTCCATTCTTGTAGAAAGCCTGCTTCAGAGTGTAGACTTAGACCACACACACAAAAAAACAAAACATGAAACTAAGACAATGCTGGAATGGCTTTGGGAAAATCCCTTCACTGTCCCAGCGTACCCCAGCCAAAGCCTGGATTTAAATCTATAGAACATCTGCATAGAGGCTTGAAGATGACAGGTAACAGACACATCCCATCAAATCTGAGAGAGATTGAAAGAATCAGCCAGAAACAATAGATAAACTTCTCCATTTTGTATAACCTTGTGGCTTAAAGAAGGCATCTCTGCACATCTATTTAACCACAATGGTAAGTAATATTTAATATATTGACTATGCAACTAAATATTTATATAAAACTGGGATATCTAACCTTATTTTCTGTGAACATATTTTACTGCAATACAGCAGAAAATTTTTTTTAAGATACAAAATCAAAGTATATTCACTAGTGGATTCTAAGTTGTTTAGTGGATTCTAAGATTTATTTTTACTTCCAGAGTGAGTGGGAGAGAGAAAACATTACATGGGACTAGCCTGTAATTTATGAGCCCCATGAGAACGAAGAGGAATGTTTAGAGAAAGTGAAGATGAAGCATAACAAAAGGTTCAATGGAGATGGCTTTAGCTGTGGTAATCTAAATACCAATTATACAGTATGATCTAATACATGTATGAAGCAGTATGTTTGTAATAATATCTGTGGCTCCATTTGGGTTGTGTTTAAGTGTTGCACAGATAAATTATTTGAATTTGTTGATGTTCGCCATATGTGTAATGAATATGTATGTATACTTAGAGGGTGACACTATGTAATATTTCAGAAAGATAAATGAGAGAAACCCTGCAGGTTTAAAACAATTAGTCAATTAACTGTCAGACAATGGTTGCAGCCATAAATACTTAAATGTAAAAATAGACATAGCCATAAATACCACAAATTAAATATTTATTACACAATGACTGACCAACAGTGGACGCCAAACAAGTACCTACTGATACCCAGTTCTGCTTTAACCATAACCTTTAAAGTATTTTATCAACTAGGGTATCAAATAATATTTCTGAAACGTAGGCCATAAGTTTCTGTGAGGTAATAATGAGCCTAAATGATCACAAAAGGAGTGCAAAACAAGTGTGTTACTGGTAATAATGGAACATTGAAAGTAGGGCTATAACAAAACAGATACTGAATCTGCAACACAAATGTCCACAATGTTACATGCCAGATTGGGAATGATGGAACTGTGATAAGGTCTGTTCTATTATTTTCTTTAGTGTACTAACATACTAGTTGTTTAGTCAATAAAATATCATCAAATAATATAAAATGGTCATCTCAATTTCTCAAAACTCTCAAAAAGGTGATATTTTCAGATGTCTCGTTTTGTCCAACAGTCAAAAACCCAGTATATATTATTATTAATGTTCTTTTTCTGTCAAGTTAATCAACAAATATAATTAAGTGACTGGTGATTTCTACCTAATATTGATCAAAAAGCTATAAAAGGCTGAGTCTGTTGTTTCAGTACTCCATATGTGTCCATGCATGCCTCTGATTTTAAAATTTTAAACATGTTTGCAATTAATTACTGTAGTTGTGCTGGCCATGTTTTGAATTCTACATATTTTCTACATCAAAAATAAACTTTGAAGCCTCTAGATATTTCACATGATTATGATAGACTTATAGTACAGCTCTTATTCAGCTGTGCAGAAGATGAGCTTGACTTAACCCTTTTTTAGGGTTACATCACCCTTTCAGTTTCTTTGTTTTTCATCAAAGAGGAGAAACACAGTCAGTGATAATGTAATCTCATGTCTGCTTGTTTCTCAAGAAAAACTAAGAATTGAAAAGGTGACAATTTGGAAAGTTATATATAGACTAATAAAATGTTTATTCACTGGACATTGTGTTTTATATCATATTTATATTACCCATATGTGTTGACATCTCTAACCATACAAAATCTGTCAAAATAAAGATCTGTCAAAATATAAAGACTATTGTATTATAGTAACACATATTTTAAAAATACAGACTTCAAAGACAAGGAAAACCTTTAAATACATTTTAATCATATGCTTTCTGGAGAAACAGATGTAACTTATGGCATGTCTGCATTA
>OMLM01009239.1:0-19700 GCA_900302695.1 Helostoma temminkii | reverse complement strand
ATACCCCTTTTATTCTCTTTAATTTTGAATTTAGCTTATTTTATATCTATATTCAATTTAATAACTTAACACTACATTGATAATTATTATAGTTTGTTTGGCTGAAACCTACCTGTTATAGATATAGATAACACAGACTACAGTAAAAGTTAAAAAATATGAAGCATAAATGAATACATTATTGTATAGGGTTTTATTCCATTACAACAAGGTTAGTTATCAGCGTCAAGCATATTTTCAGCCTGAATGGGAGTTGTCGGGAGATAAAACTTTATAACAAGTACCATATGATAGTTACACTGTCGCTATCATGTGGGGCAGCCTACAATACAAAATCATTATACAAACGTGTTCACTTGGGGAAAAAAAGCTATTTTAATGTATTAATACCACTGTTTCTTATAATGTAACCGTGTAAATGTAATCACAGAAAAACTGAGTGTGCACATTTTCCGGGAAAAACACCGATGCCATATTGAAAGGGTCCATGCTTGGCTGGACTGGGTTTAAGGAAGCTTGTCCGCCCGGCAGTCGAAGTGGAGGGGGGCTCGACGGAGAGAGCTTCAGGCGGTGTGTGAGCTGCTGACGGACACCGAAACATCGCCACGACGGCTTAAAACAACACAGCAATGAACACACTTTGGCTGTAGCGGTCGTTTTGTGTCATTTTCAGGTGAGTGAAACGCGTACAATGACTGTTTGCGGCTATATCCGTGTGAAAATAGCCGCGGCTAGGAGGGTAAGCTGTGGCTCAGTACAAAGGCTTTCTTTGCCGGAGAAAATGCCGGGGCTGCAGCAGCCGGGAGGCCCGCCTGTGTCTTTCAAGTCACCGACTAGCCGCGGTTATCCCTCCAGTGTTTCACACTACCTCCTTAATTTCAACCACCATTTCACCGTAGTGTTTTATATAACCCATCTACATCCATTTACTTACGTTTATCGGTGTTATTGACCGACTACCGTGGCTTTTGACAACCGTGGCCGGTACTAAGAAACATGGTTGCTCTGCGGAGTCTCCTACCGCTGCACGCCGGGCATCAGTGCAGTCCTCGCCGCTAGAGGGTTACGGGGACCGTCGGGGTTCCTCTCATGCAACCAGGAAAACGTCCGGCAGGAAGAATACACGCAATAGCACGTTTGGGTTATATAACACAGAAAGCTAGCCACTAATGTTGGCATGTTGGAAGTAACTTTTTGTAGCGTTACACATCATATGTCAAGCTTTAAAGTTGCCTTACGGCTCCATTATGCTGCGTTTTAGCTCGTTTTGTGTGCGTTTCAGCGTTTTCTCAGCGAGGCGTCTTCAGCGACCCATCCTGGTTTCACGCACTTATTCGCACTTTTCTCTCAGATTCAACGGGGGGTTACACTTATTGCTGAACATTATTCAGATCTGGGGCCACTGTCCCTTGGTGTCAAGCTGTGGTGTAGTTGCTCATTCTCCCTGCAGGCTGCACCCTGCGCTGGGAGGCGGTTTTGGCGTAGGTAGGCTAGCAGAGGCTTTTGCATAGCAACCCCTTGTTTGGCTTAAAGTCACAAAACTTGCTCGTTTAGTACCGACTCTCTCATACCGAGAACACCCACAGCAATGACATGTTTCCGTTTTACTTCATGTTGACTCCCATCAGTTCAGGGTGCGAGAAGCCTGATGCTACAGCCCAGTACGGAAACAGATAAACATCAGCAAAATGTGTTGTGCACGGATTAATAAGTAATTGCAATAAATAATATTTGCGTGTCTCAGTGTTTAATTTAATTAGAAAAATAGGATAACTTTGTGTTTGAAAGGCTTGAACTACACCTAGCATTAGCCAAAAACCAACATGAAACACACAGGGGGAAAAGTAACAAAGTACTTTTACCAGTAATGTACTTACCAATGGTGGAATTGGGGAAAAAATATCCAAATAATAGTATTAAGTGGTAACATTAAAATGTGATCTATTGAAAGTATCAAAAGTAAACACACTCATGCTGCAGATAAGTCACCTGTGTAACTAATTATAATGATATTATCAGATCACACATCTGAAATGTGACAACCAGCCTGTATCTAGTAGTTATTGTTAGGTAGTAAAAAAGGAAATGATTTAATGCATTGTATTCTGAGTGTTTATATGTTTTGTTTAATGTAAAACCTTGTCTGTGAAGTAAATGGTAACTGTGAGATGAAGGTAGCCCAGTAAAAAGAATTTCTTTCTGTAATGTACTCAAGTAAAAGTGCTTCAAAAGTATGTACATGCAATATTTGAGTAAATTAGAGTTTCTAATACATTTGCATTATTTAACTATTTTTAACACACCGATCACTGCTTGAGGGGAGACCCCAAGGCTGAATTTCTAACTGGGCAAACTTGACAATGCCCCGGGGCCCAGACACACAGGGACCCCGAAGGCCTCAGGTTCACCATGTGATAATTACTTTGCAGTAATTTTATTAATGACACATTTGTTGGTTAATATGCAGGATATTAAATGAAAAAAAGAGTTTGAAATGCCTCTTTCATTTGAACCTAATCTAAAGTGTGAAGTCTTATAGAGGGGTCTCAAAATAAACTGCAAATACTAACACTTTAAAGTACTTTTCATCTTCAAAATACATTTACATTAAGTAGCATTAAGTAGTAGTAGAGTTTTGCCCTGGGGTCCACTAGCAGGTTAATTTGGCCATGTTCTGGCCTGCTTCTTCTGGCCTGCTCTCGAGGTTTGTTACTGACTGTTACATATATGGATATTTGCCATAATTTGTCAGCTGTAATGAATTTAAGTGTCCACACTGCCCCCTTCAGAGTAACAGAATGTTGACACACCTTGTCTGTGGTTTTTAGTAAACAGGATTATATATTGGTATAAGACATTATGATGTTAATTTGTTCTCGAAACTATTGATTTAACTTAATGTTCATTTTCTGGATGTAGCCTGTGGTACTTTTGAATTGCTTTGTGTTGTTGAAATATATAACTGGGAGTAAACAATAACAGAAACACAGCTTTATACTACAATGCAAAAGGTAAATATCAATGTCTTTATACACCTATTCGTGGGAGAATCATTTATGAATATATAAACTAACTTTACAGATCTGATGTGTGGTCCCTGATTATATTGTAATGTATGCTGTCAGAATAATCTGATAAATAAGTCACCTAGAATGTCTTCAGCTTTTAAAAATTTCAGTGTAGTTTGACTTTACTATTCTGCTTCTCTGTTCCTGCTTTTCAGACTGAACAATGTGATTGTGGTGGGAGGCAAGTACACTGCAATGAGCAAGGACTTCATCCTTCACTAGAATGTACTTGATGAATGTACCTCCTGTCGCAGCGACGCAAACAGAATGGAGAACATGTGGCCCACCTGGAGGCTATAGCCTTCAATGCTTCAATGACTCGGACACCGAGGTGTCCACTGCAGGCACACCTATCTCAGATAAGGTCCAGATGATCATAGAGAGCCTAAGGAGCACCCAGTCCTCACTCGAGATGGGCGATGAGATTGAGGGAAAAGTGCTATCAGGACGGGATGGTCATCCCCAAGTCTGCAAGGTTGCAATGGGCTCTTATGTTGCAGCTAAGTCTAAAACTAAAGGTTCCACTGAAAACCAGCATGCAGATGTTTCCTCCCCAATCAACCATGGGAGCAGTGACTCGGACAGTGATGACTCTGTGGACAGAGGAATTGAGGAGGCAATACGGGAATACCTGAAGGAAAAAGATGACCACAAACGCAAGGGTGAACCGTGTTCTCCTTTACTCCAGTCTTCTAAAATTCCCAGAAAAAACCCACCTATCCCTGAGATTTCTAAACAGAACTCTGAGAGTAATACATTTCTGATTTCAAGCAATCAGTTTCCCAAAAGTGTCGAGACCCTCACAGCACCAGCTGTTGTACCTATAAAAAAATATATTAAAAACAAAGCTTTGCTTAATGACAGCATAGCTAAAACATTGGATTATAGTAAAGGTACAACAACCAAAGGTTTACTGAAAGAGCAGACAAAGAGCCCCTCTAAAACAATCAACCTCTTCAACAAAGTAAAGTGCTCAGTCCCAGTTAAAGTGGAGGAAGACTCAAATGATTCCAGTAGTGATGATGGCATCGAGGAGGCTATTCAGAGATACCAGTTGGAAAAAAAGGAGCTAGAGAACAATCCTCATACATTCAAAGAAGATTCAGACTCCACTAGTGATGATGGGATTGAAGAAGCTATTCGCTCTTACCAGCTTGAGCAACTCAAAGAGAAGAGTGCCCTGAAGCCATCCCTACACAAGCAAAAACCCTTCAGTAAGTCAGTGATACAGGCTGTTGGAAGTACAAGCACAGAAAACACAAAGAAACACAAACTGAAAAAGAAAAAGACCAGAACAGAGCGAGAAATGAAATCTGGTCCTGCTTCTTCAATTTTCATACCTAAGAACACATTTTCAGACAACCACAAAGGTAAAGGAAATGGATTGCTCTCATTTAAATTGGATAGTTTTAAGGAGCTACCTACCCCTACCCCACCAAAGGTCAATACATCTGCAGAGCTCATGTGTGCTGAAGCAATACTGGACATTTCAAAGACAGTTATGCCCGGGGCCTTCCATCATAATGTTGGCCTTAGCAGTTGTGTCCCCACCGAGTCTTCTGTGCAGTCTTCACCTCTTGACAACTTCCCAGTTGGCGAAAGTGATGACAGTTCCATTGACAGTGAAGATGGGATTGAGCAAGAAATCAGGAAATTTCTTGAGCAGAAGGCCCAAATGCACAAACAGCCACCCACTTCTGCTGTGACTCACGAAACTCAAGGTATAAATGAGCCGGAGAAAGTGAAAGCAAAACAAGTTGCAAACCAAAAGAAACCTCAAAGATTGTCACTGACACAGAGAAGAAAACACAAAGAGGAAAATGGTAGCATCTCCAATTTGCCTGGGATGGACAGTAATGTTAAGGAAACAGACCCTAAGCCTTTAATTGATCATAGAAAAGATTCCAGTCCATTGTTATTTTCCCAGAGAAGCCCAACACATTCAGTAGCTGAATTACACAAGACGGAGCAAAGTGGAGACAAAAGCAGCTCGCTTGACAGTGATGAGGACCTAGACACAGCTATAAAAGATCTCCTCAAAACAAAAAAGAAGATAAAAAAAAAGACAAGAGACTTAAAGCAGAAGTCAAAGAAGTGCCTCAAAGAAGAAGAACCACTGCTAAAAAATGTTTTACAGACCAAAAAGTTAAAACCAGATGCTGTGTCCAAGCACAGCGCTTTGAAGAAAACACACAAGACTAAGGGTGACGTGAAAGACAAGTCTGGACTGAATAAAAAAAATATTTCCCAACATAAACAAACTGATAAAAATAAAGTGCATGATGTGCATGTAGAGGAAACGGTGAAAGAGAGCGATGATCCAGAAACCACGCCTCACAATGATCAGACTGCTCTTCACATAAAGGATGATAGCAGTTCAGTAGACAGTGATGATAGCATTGAGCAAGAGATCAGAAAGTTTCTGGCTGAAAAGGCAAAAGTTTCCACTGCAGAGAAAAGTAAAGATGAAGATGCATCAACAAACGGCACTGTCAAGGCTTGTACCCCACTCCAAGATGAAGACCATAACCAGGAAGATCAGCTGGCTGAAATTCCAAGAAAAAGTAGCACCTCTCCGCCCTCTGAACAATCTCCTGTGATTAGTCCAAGTCAAAATAGACAGCTACATCCAACACCACAGAAGTTGGTGCCAGACATCACTTCCATTGGTGCACAATCACATCTGGCTTCAGTTCAGTCCCGCAGTGCCAACCTTTTGGAGCCAGCAGACGGGGCAGGGGCTGCTAGAACAGATCAGAGGAGGCCTAGTACTGGGAGAGGGGATGTCCAGAATGTCACCCCACAGATGGAGAAAACTCAGCCAGTTTTTAGTTCGAACATTGCTCATTCTCACTCGGTGTCAATGAAGTGGCGACAGAGCCTGGGACTCCCGCCCACTGACTCAAGGACTCTCAGTCGAACTCCATTCCATATCACCTCATCTAAATTAAATGAGAACGCATCAACAAATCCACTATATCAAAGCAAGATCATCAATTTCAAATCACAGACTCCAGCTACTTCCTGGTCATTGGCAAAGACCAGCAGATCACCTTTTTCTTGTTCTACAGAGACAACTGCTGTAAATACACCATTCAGAGCCTCTGTTTTGAATTTGTCCACTGCCAGGCATCCAAGGATGTCCTTTGCACGGAGCCTGCTGCCTGGCCACAGTTCACAGCGCCCTTTAGAAGGAGAGAGGGAGAGTATGGTGCATATATCTAAAGACAAGAGTGTGTTTGTCGAATTGGAATCTAATAGGACCAACCATGTCCAGGTTCGAAGCAGGGAAATGAGCGAGGGAAAGGACTTGCTAAGTGAAAAAAAAGAAGTAGAGAGCTTGAAGATAGACGATAAAGAAGCACATCTAGAAAGAACAGAAGAAGAATTTGTAGATGAGGCAGATTGTGAGTCAGGCAACAGGAGAAATCCAGAGACCAAGCAGGGCTTTTCCACATTGTAAGTATTTCCTTTGGTCACTATGTCCCATAGCAACATAATCCAATTTTCATAGGACTTAATTTCTTGAATGTGCCCTGCTAACAACTATAATGTAGGTCATGATCAAGCTCATTCATTTATAGGCTCTAAGGGAATGTTTGTTAATATGATAAAACAGGCATTTTTTAATATTTGTACATTTATACAATTATGTAACGCAGTGGCATCCTTATGAAACCTTTGTGCTCTGAGGTCAATCCATATCATTGATTTTTGAAAAGCAATACAGTGGCAGACTGAATGAGTAGAACTACAGTTAAAATTGATTGTTTTTGAATAAAAATTACATCATCCTAAATATCTATGATATTTATGTGAAATGAAATGACCAAGAAAAACAATATAACATGACAAAATAAGGGGTTAAATTTACATACAAATGCTTGAATGGTTAATCTTTTTATTTTAATGGAACGATACACACTAGCAAAGTTAATCAGTAAAATACATGCTCTTATTACATAATGTCACACTATTTACCTGACATAGGTATATGTTAAGAGAAAGAAATGTATGTGCCGCAATCTTCATTGTTGATGCCACTGGAATATGCTCCCATCACTGTTATCATTACGGGGTCTCTCAATAAAAGCCAGAAGACAAAACATATATTGTATGAACAGATTCACATTCATGATACCGGCTTTTCAAAGGTGTGGAGATTTGCTGCTTTTCTTCAACATATGCAATAGCAAATGTATTTTGGACTTTTGGCTTGGAATTCGGTAACACATAAGAACTTATTTAAAAGGTGGCACATTTGCTAGTTATTTATTTTAAATTTTCTATACAATCTGTTCATCAAAAAAAATAATTAGCCAATAAAAATGTGTGTTGCATATCTAAACTCTATTATTGGGAAATTCCATCAGGAAATGGTTAAAAATAGCAAAAAAGCACCTCAAGCACCTGAAGCTCAAAATCTGGGAGCTTCTGATGAGTTATGTTAGACAATTCCCTTTCTAACTTCTGCACATAAAGCCAAGGTAAACAACAGGTTATATCTGTGACTTCTAATATGACAAAATTCTGGAGCAACATTAGGATTCCAGTGGGTAATAAAACAACCTTATGTCCTTTCTTGAATACCATAGAAAAATGTAATTTACACACACCCAGCAACATTTGTTTCTGGGTGTGGATGGGTTAAATGAATACATTAGAATTTAAAGCGCAGTTGTTGATGAAAGCCACTCTAGCAGTCTTGGATGCTTTACCTCTGCAATTGAAGTGTTGTTCCAGATTCCACAGAAGCACTCATCTGTCTTGCTAAACTTTCTTGTGTTAATTTTTTGTCATGTTAAAGTTTTTTTTTCTTTTTATTTCCTATGTGGGGAAAAAAAGCTATTTATTTTTGTTTATTAAAAAAAATACTGAACATGCTGTGCATTGCCAGGTTTTGTAAATATTTTGTAAGATGTGTTGTTTTCTTTTACTGTTTCTGATTGGGGGAAAAAAAACAACTTTGCTGTGTCTTTTAAGTGCACCTGTATAATAAAGAGTGGAATTGGAGCAACAGTGGGTGTCAGTAATGTTTAATAATTTACATCATTACAGCTCTCACTGGATCAGTGAGAGCTCAGTTCAGTGGCTTGAAAATGGACTTTGAGATTCATTTATTATTAGTATTGCTTAATTACTGGGAATTGGTCTCATGCGTCTCCTGCTCTGCCTTGTTCAGGTCTTTGTCCAGTGCCATTGACCCTGGCATCACTTTCAGACCTTGCATAGCTCTTACCACTGAGGAGAGAAGCAGGATGTTCAGCAGGAGACACCTTGCTGAAATATGCAACAAGGTACAATTATGTAGAAACATTCAAGTTTTTGGTACAGTTTGTACCTCTTTACTATTTGTATCCCATTAGAACAAAACTATTTTCTTATTAATAAGGAAAACTAGGAATAGTTTGTACTTTGGCTCTTTTTTAGAGTTTGGCCAGACCTGGAGAGTATAAGTTATGTGTCACATGATGCTTGCAGGGAAAAGCTCATCTCAGTAGTGTTCCAGTAAAGAACAAGACTATGCAACATGTCAAAAGAAAGCTTCAGTTTGTTCCAGTCAACAGGTACTGTATGTTATCAGACTCAGATTGTTTGTGACAATAAAATAAAGACCTCTGTATCTCAGAAAATGTCCATCTTTTTGCAGGAGAAATGAAGCATGCAGCCAACACAGCATGATATCATAAATCTTCATACTGCATTTAAGAAGAACAAATAGATGATGTATGATATTACAGTATGTGGGTTGATGAAGAGTTCAGGCTTGTTAGATTTTATGTTGATGTTAACCTAAAGTACTTTTTTCTGGTTTAAAAAGTTATAAAGTTATGCATTAAGTAGATTCTCCAAAATATGTAACTATATATATTTTTCTCTTTTTTGAAGGAACAAAAGAGGTTTTTTTTCTCCCGAATTTACTGGTTTCATGTTATAGTTAGTTGCTTGAGTCTTGGTTTTCTTGAACAGTATACATTATCATACGTTTGTCTTTATACAAACAGTTATTGCTTCAAAAAAAAGTGCAATCTTTGTTAACCGGTGTTGTTTATCAGGAGTTACTTGTTTAACAATAGTTTATAGGCTCTGTAAGTGGTATTTTTGTCAATAAAGTTGTAAAGCACAAAAATGCAACATGGGTATCGTAGTCTAATATAGTTAACTCACGACAAAAATATAATTTTATGGCACCCAGTGAACTACAAACACAGTCAACGACCCTCGTTGGGTTTAATGCGAATGTGGGACCCTGCACACTGACGAAAGGTATCTGCACATCATTGTTTTTATTTTTCTATCCATGCAAAAAAATAATAATAATGTGAATCACTGTTAAAGACCTAAGGACGTCAGCCTGCATCTAAGTGGTAAAAAGTCTGTAGACACTAGTTAGTATGCGTTCACTTCCGGAATTTTCAGTATGATATGCAGCAACTTTTTAACCCTAATTTGTCTCTATCATCCAGTATGTTGACTGGAATTAAACGAGTGTGATCCTAATTTAACAAATTTCAGCTTTTATTTGAGGGTGTACACATTTGTTCGGGACAAACAACTTAGAAATAAGAGTGGATTTTTGGTTACACCGTAAGTGCAAGGATGTTGAAATACAGTGGCCCTTGAGGACCAGGATTGGCCATCTCTAATATAAGTTACTCTACAAAATGTTCACATGTGTATTGTGGTATGCTTGTGTAATGATCAATGAAAGTTAAATTGTTCAGAGAATGTGTTTGTCCTGTCACCTGAGAAAGATGAAGCTGGATTTCCAATAAGAAACTTCATCCTGCTTGTTGTAGTCTTCCAAGTATGATATAATACTGTCGATCAAGCCAGGATGCATCTGGTCCATCCCTTGAAAGATGAACATGGAGCTTTCACAGTGGAAGACATTGCCTTTGATCCACTGCTTTAAATGAAGCTAATGAAAAACATATACTTAGTTCATATGAGGCCAAAGAGAACAGTGTCATTGTGTCTGATTTTTACTTTGGTTTCATACCTTATATGTATCACTGTAGCTTGGATGAGGAAAGTTAAGTTGTGATGCAAAAACATAAACAAAGCTGATGTGTATTCCTTTCTTATAAATGTTTTCAGTAATTAGACTACTAACAAATTTCTTTTCTGTGCCTGTCATTTCATGCAGAGAAAGAACCAGGGGATCCTTTGGGTTGGTGTCACTCATGAATGCATTCAAAGCTTTCAGGACGATGTGTGATGCTATGTTCTGTCCAGCTGGTTTAGTTTTCAGGTCAGAATCAGAATCAGAATCAGAAAGAGCTTTATTGCCAAGTATGCCTACGCATACAAGGAATTTGTTTTTGTGAGGTCAGTTCTGAAACCTACAGAATGCACAGCAGAAAATTAACAAGGAGGTTTTAAACTGAATTAACAAGAAGTGAACACCTTACAGACAGGGATTTATGGAGCAGAGTCACAGATTTTTTTAATATTAAAAACAGATTATTAATGACACCTTGGGAATTCAAAATTATTTTTTCACTATATCATACCATCGTCAGCTATCAAAAGTAAAAACAAACCAAATCAGTGAGCTCCTCCTGTTGGTGTTAAGGAGAATAGTTATTAAAGTACACCTAATATCAATGCATATATATATATATATACATACATACATACATCTCTAGTATATTGAGTGTGAATAACTTAATCATCTACAGAGAAACTGTAAAACATGAGTGACAGCTTTAGAATAGCTCAAAGTATTCTTCTCAGCCCTTCATCTTTAATGGTCAATTTATTGAACCTTCCTGGCATTGTCTGAATGTTTTTCACAGCAAAGCTGTTGTTTTTTACACCCTTTGTACTTTGAACACATTATATTTTGTCTGAGAACAGTATAGTACACACCCATGTGCAGGATGAACTTCAAACCCATGTTTTGATCTCATACTCTCCAAATATGCCACAACATATCACAGTTAGAGGCAGATGGTTCAGTATTATGATGCAACTTCACTCTAAAGCTGGCAAACTTAACCTAGTTGATTCCTAACTACCCACAAACCTTTAACACCAAGTCAAAATTTTTTTTTTTTTTGTTATTTTTCTAGGACAAACCTGTATTTAAATGTTAAGGTCTCTCTCTACTACTCTAGTCTAAAGTGTAGCCATCCTATTTTCTTATTCTTAACAATTTGTTGTTGTTCTGTTTTTGAAAATGACATCCATTTTCTGCTTCATCATGAGCATACAGCACTATTACAAATCTACAGATTTTACCTATATTGTTTGTAATTGCAAGTCTTATTTAACCTGTCGCCCTGGCTAGCACTGCTATTTTGCTTGCAGCCAATATAATAATCTGTGATATTATACACAAGAACTAATTTTGTCAAAATGATGTCTGAATCAAATTATCATTTAGCCTAAATTATTTTTGGAACCTCACAGCCTCATAGAAACCACATTTGCAACATTTAACTGCCCTCTACTGGCAGGTGATGATGTTGCTCATTATGAGTTTTAAAAAATGAAAATTATAAACATATTACTTTTTCTCTATGTGTGTTTAGGTTTGCAGACACTAGGTAGTCAAGGTCAGTCAAGCCGACTTCAAGCCCTATGGGTGTTGAAGTTATTGTTATCTTTCTTCACTAGACTTGCCAGGAGGCCCCACAGCAAAGTTTGCTCTAGTTAATACCCAGGTTCTTTGTCTAGGTTCTTAGTATTCCCATGTTGTGATATAACATTGCCTCATATTTACTGTGTGGTATTCTGATTAAACACAAATTTATTTCAAAATATTAGCCAAAGGTTTCAATGAATAATATTACTAAAAACCACACAGAGACCTGAGGCTGTTATAAGGCCATTTAGAGTCGAGGGCTCTGTGGCAGATAATCCAGTCTTACAATGACAACAAGCAAAGACAACAAGCTTGTTTGGAAATATTTGCATTTGTGGGTAGAGATTGACAGCAGCTAATGAAAAGCTGCTTGTTCAACTAATTGGAAGTTACTGTCAAAAAGAAACTGAAACACCCTTAACACAATAAGTAAAGGTTTTATTGTGTTAAGATTGTTTTATCTGCCCCTTTTCGGGATTTAAATGATTTTGATGATGAAAGCAACACAAATATATTTGCTGATATTTTAACACCCAGTGTTTTGGTAGAAACATTTTCATTTTGGGATCTGTGGTGGAAGAGCACTGAAAGCTGTGATTCAGATTGGATATCCTTCAATACAGAAGGTGAGGATGTGAGAAATGTAAATATGAAGTGTGCTGAGTTTATAAAGTTTAGTTGAACTCAAGTTAAGAGACAAGCAGTTGTATGTGTAGTCCAGAGGATATTTACATGGACATGGTTTAAGTGGTTACTTAACATCAAGAGTGGACTCAAACTGAGGTGAATATGATATAGTGAACAAACAATTTTGAATTCTCAAGGTGTCATTTATACCTTTCAGACTAATAAGAATTCATACCAATAATTTAGTTCTACTCTTAAACTTCTCCAAACACAAACCAAATTTATTTCAGGAAGTAATATTGATGTCTGGTGTGATGTGTGACTATGTTCCATGAACCCGGTCTGTAAGGTGTTTGGTTCTTGTTAAATAAAACTATCCTATTTATTTTCTACTGTGTAGGTCTCAGATCTGACCTGGAAACTAAAGTAATTGGACAACACATAGCATCACCCATCAGCTGTGCTGTTTTCATGGCAACTTTTATTTGATTTAACCCAAATAAAAAAGCCTAGTTGTTTTGAATTCACACTAAGGAGCAATGTACTGTAGAACTAAAGGCATAGTGGTGCAGTGGCAGGCAGTGTCACCTCACAGCAAGAAGGACCCAGGTTTGATTCCATGTGTCAGCTGGGTGCAATTCTGTGTGGAGATTGCATGTTCTCCCATGTCTGTGTAGAGAACTGACCTAGAAACTAGACTAATTGGACAGCACATAGCATCACACATCATCCCGAAAGCTCTGAATGGATTCATGAGTGACACCAACCCAAAGAAGCCCCTGGTCCTCTCTCTGCATGGACCGACAGGCACAGGGAAGAACTTTGTTAGTAGTCTAATTGCTGAAAACATTTATAAGAAAGGAATGCACAGCAGCTTTGGTCATCTTTTCATATCCACAGTTCACTTCCCTCATCCAAGCAACAATGATACCTACAAGGTATAAAACAAAGTACAGTTCAAACACAGTGACACTATTCTATTAATCTCTCTGTATGAATCTGTTTCTCCTCAGTTTCAGTTACAGCAGTGGATCAAAGGTAATGTCTCCAACTGTGAACGCTCCATGTTCATCTTTGACAAGATGGACAAGATGCATCCTGGCTTGATTGACAGTATTAGAAAGATGGTAGATGGAGTTTCTTATCGGAAAGTCACCTTCATTTTCCTCAGGTGATGATGATCATTCTCTAACCATGCTGCCCGTCTCCAGATTTACAAGTGTGTTACAATTAGTTGTATTACAACATATTTATTTCTATTAAATTTGATGTGTTTTCTGAAATGTAGTTGTCAGCAACACATACATACATTGCAGGTGCTGCTGTGCAATATGATCACAGCATTTCTTAGCCTTTGATATCACAATTTCTATAAATGCAAGCAGTCTTAAAAATCAGAGGTTAATTCTAGTAAGTTGCTTGCTATTGTCCAATGAGGTACAGGAGGTCATCACACATAGCTTTGAAATTCTGGAATGAGGGTACAGAGTGAGAAGATATTGATCTCAGTGATTTGGAAACAGAGATCTCTGCATCAGTACTCAACAGCAAAACTGGTAAGCAAATTTCTTTTTTTGGTTATATTTGATAAGACACCTAGAATTTTAATAGTTTACTTGAAAGTTCTCACAATTTCTTTATGCAGGTGGCTTTGGAATTCACAATTGATTGAAAGGTGCATGGTGGACTTCTTTATCCTATTTCTTCCTTTGGAGTACCAACACATTATCCAGTGTGTTATGACCCAGATGAAAACAAAGGGACTTCAGCAAAACCGCAATGCCGCAGAGAAGATGGCAAGAGATATGGACTATTTCCCCAAATATGAGAGAGTGTTACTTAAAAGTGGCTGTAAAACAGAATTTAATAGGTTGCATTTCTACACATGATATCAGCATCTAATGAATTCCTACTTGCACTTTTAACTAAAAATAATGTTGTTCTCTAAATAAGTGAGGAGAGGAAGTCAATCTAAGGTGATAGATCCTTTTCCATTGCTGCTTGCTATCCTTTTTCTTTGCTGCTCCTGAATAGTGGAACAGTTTCCCTCCCAGAGTCACACCTTTTCCTTTCTAATTCCACTGAAAAAGGCTAAAGCCTCAAATGTATGCAATTGCTTTTCAGTTACAATAATAAATAACCTATTGACCTATCATTTTTAACTTGTGTCATGCATTTTACTGTCTCTTTAAAGCAGGGGTCCCCAACCCTGGTCCTCAAGGCCCACTGTCCTACTTGTTTTCTAGCTATGCCTGCCCTACCTACTGATGATTACCTGGATCAGGTGTTCCAGTTTCTCTGCATGGACGGACAGGCACAGGAAAGAAATTTGTTAGTAGTTTAATTGCTGAAAACATTTATAAGAAAAGAATGCACAGCAGCTTTGTTCATGTTTTTGCATCACAACTTAACTTTTCTCATCCAAGCTACAGTGATACATACACAGTATGAAACCAAAGTAAAAACACAATGACATTGTTCTTCTTGGCCTTGTATGAATTAAATATACGTTTGTCATCAGCTTAATTTAAAACTATGGATAAAAAACAGTCTCCAACTGTGAACGCTCCATGTTTATCTTTCAAGGGATGGACCAGATGCATCCTGGCTTGATTGACAGTATTATATCATACTTGGAAGACTACAGCAAGCAGGATGAAGTTTCTTATTGGAAATCCAGCTTCATCTTCCCCAGGTGAAAGGACGAACATATTCTCTGACCAATTTAACTTTCATTCATCATTACACAAGCATGTCACAATACACATGTATCTATGTGAACGCTTTGTTTAGCTACTTACATCAGAAATGGCCAATCCTGGTCCTCAAGGGCGACTGTCCTTGTATTTCAACCATCCTTGCACTTACAGTGTCTTGCAAAAGTCTTCATACCCCTTGAACCTTTCCACATTTTGTCATATTACAACAAACAAACAAATGTATTTTATTGGAAATTTGTTTGTGATAGACCAACACAAAGTGTTGCATATGGTTCAAGGTTCTTTATTGTCATTTCAGTTCTATACAGTCATGTAGAAAAACCAAACAACGTTCCTCTGGGATCACAGTGCTACAACAAAAGAACATGACACAACAATAAAGACATATTTCTAGACAAACAGTATACAAGCATCATAACTATCAAAAGGGATATAACTAACAAAAAACTGAAAAAAAAGCCATGACTTCATAAAGTGCACAGCTGCATGTGTAAACAGTGCAAGACACAGTGAAAGTGACTGACCACATTAATGAAGTGGAAAAAAATTAAATGTGGTGTTCAAGATTTTTTTCAAATAAAAATCTGAAAAGTGTGACATGCATATGTATTCTACCCTCTGATATCCTTAAATAAAATCCAGTGCAACCAACTGCCTTCAGAAGTCACCTAGTTAGTAAATAGAGTCCAACTGTGTGTACTTGCACGTCACACTTTTCAGATTTTTGTTTGTGGAAAAAAAAATCTTGAACACCAAAAATCATTTTCATCCCACTTCACAATTATGTGATACTTTGTGTTGGTCTATTACATAAAATTCCAAAAAATGCATTTAAGTTTGTGGTTGTAATGGGAAATGTGGACGTTAAGGGGGTATGAATAGGCACTGTACATGGACTCTTACTTTTGATTGGCTTAACACACCTGATCCAGGTAATGAGCTGTGGATAAGCGGATAGGGGGGCCCCCCCTTAGTCCCCCCTGACTTATATGTTGCCCAAGATTCAGTGGACAAGGGCATGTTAACATTATTGCTGTTGCCATTCAACTCTAATAGTTGTAGCATTGTTTAAAATTAAATCTAGGTTTGTACAGACAGTACTCATTTATATTGTTTTGTAATGTTCTATATTTGATAAATATAAGTAAGTGCTAACCTGTTTCCAGTCTTCCCTCCTAGCATTGCTGGAAGAAGGATCATCACTCAGACAGCTTTAAATGGAAAGAAGGGCAAGAGAGTGAGCTTAAATACTTGGAAACAGATATATATGAATCAGTGTTCAACAGCAACAACAACATCTCAGTCTCTTCCTGCAGCTGTCTCTTGGTATTCAGGTTTGATTGAAAAGAGACTGGGTGATATATTTGTTCCATTCCTGCCTTTGGAATATCAACACGTTATCCAATGTGCAGTGACCGAGATAAGAGAGGATTGCAGCTAGATTAGAATTTAATAGACAAAATGCCCGCTGATTTGGACTATTTTGCCAAACTTGAGAAAGTGTTCTCCATCAGAGGCAGCAAGACAGTAGAAACAAGGCTGAAGTTCTACACATGATCAACATCCGACACTGTGTTCAGTCACTGTGTGCAATATAAACAATAGGCCTCATTCATAACTGCTATTAAAAAGAAATTTCTTAAGCAAATTTCATGAAGATTCTGACATTCACAAATGTTTTCTTATTTGGCATATATTCTTCATTAAAAACAGAATCTACACAAACTTAAGACCGTGCTTATACACTGACACGTTTATGCAAAATAACTGGTTATTTGATAATTTGATTTGATTTCTTCATATTTGCCACAAATGCCACTTGGACTCAGAGATGAATTAAGTAAATCTTGTTTCATCAAAGACCAAAGGTCAAGGCCACTGTGACCTCATATATTTCCCATTCTTGTCAACACTCTATCTCAAAAACACCATGAATTTCATTACATCTGGCACAAGTGTCCCCCGACTCAGGCTTAAACTTATGTGAATATGAGTCTAGAGCAGGGGTCCTAGAGAGCCACAGCCCTGCTTGTTTTCCAACTAACCCTGCACTTGCAGCTCCTGATTGGCTAAACACACCTGTTCCAGGTAATCAACAGTAGGAAAGGGAGGGATGGCTGGAAAACAAGCAGGGCTGCGGCTCTCTAGGACCGGGTTTGCCTACCGCTGGTCTAGAGTGTCATGTAAACTGCACCTCCATGGCACAGGCATAACACTGGTATCTGATCATTCTAGTTATGATACTGAAGCTGCAGATCATTAAATGTTATGTCATGTGTGAGTTTCTGCCACTATAAAGTTTTTTTTTTTACCATACATTATTTTTTTTGATGACCGTGTGTATTGGAACAGACAATATAGGTCATCTTCAGTGGACAGAAATATTGATATTATCAGAATTTCAAATAAGAAAACATACATATCAGGTTATTGATTATTATTGAAATGATTAAGGCCAATACCTAACTATGTAAAGCTCCATGTGAAGTATTTTGACATTTATTTTAGATTAGTCTTGACGGTATGTTATTTGGTTTTCACAATTTGCACCTACTGTAAGAAAAACATCTTGCTGATTTTGGATCTACAGTACATAGCAAACATTTATCTTTTCTTAAAAATTTTGATCTTTGTGTCCAAAATTAACTTAATTAACAAAATATTTTATAACGTTGAGGGACAAGAAAAAGTGACTTTGTGGTATTGAATAACTATTTCAGATTCATTTTTTATTCCACACATAAGTAGATGATCCTAGATTAGATTAGTATATTGATTCCCAGTTTCTATTTTTAAAGGGGCAAACAAGCTCAGTGCTCTGCAGGGTCTCTGTCATTAAACGGGGAATAACCTTTGGACCCTGACGTCATGACAACAGCAGCGTCACTGTGTTGACACAGACAGTTCACCCAGCGGAGACCGTGGTGTTCACAGGCAGGGTAACTTATCTTTTAACTTAAGTTCGACAAAAGGGGTGAAATTTGTGCGAAATGAAGCCCAAGAAACGACACGTCCTGTTGCTGTGGATGTTGGTCTGCTCAGGGACGACGGAGGCTATCGAGCCCATCAGCACTACCATAGCCGTCGGCATGGCAGCGACTCTGACCGCTTTCTTAGCTAGCTACCAGAATATTTTCTACTATTTCCACGAATGCTGTCGACCTGAGTGGATTTCCTTCAACAGAACAGGTAACACATATCTCCCAAGCTAAGGCATTCGCAAGCACATGTGGTTATTTTTATATTTGATTTCTTCAAACTTTAGGAACCAGCTGTAAACTAGCTAGGTTAGCTAGTGCCAGCGGTTGGTTTAACGTTAGCCTAACAGTTGTGTCTGCTACATCTTAAGTTGGGACATATGTAGCTAAAGTGTATAATCGTACATACCAATAATTTAAAGCCTTCATATACATCAGTTTTGCATCACTTTTAACTTTTCAAACATTGTAGCAGTTGTGTAGAGAACTAGAATTAGAGAAGGGTGGCACAACTGGACTGTGATTGGACAGGAGATGTCAGAGGGACTTGACGAGTCAGGAAGTGAGATGGGAAAAAAGGAAGTGGGAGGCGGAAGGAGAGAGGGGCCTGATAGACATTAAATAAAAAAAACAAGATTTATGTTGTTTTAATCTGGTCAGAAATTGATTATGGAAGCATAACATGTGAATCAGCATCGACAACTTTGCTAAGAAAAGCAGAATACAAGTCAGAATCCGGCCTTGAGACTGTGCTGTGATCCCACTAAAACTACTCTGATATCAGAAATGCAGGTAGAGATGAATGAAATGCCATTGGAAATTAGAAGGAAGGAAACAGCTAGCACTAAGATACTGGGTAAATCTGAAGGGCCACAAGGAAAACCATCCCACTAAAAAGCTGCTAACAACTTGCTAAGAGAAAGAAAAAAAATGTTAAGGAGCTTTGGTTGTACAGTAGAAAACACAGTTAATGAAATAAGATTAGAAGACTTATTGTTAAGCCCTTATGTACCATTTTCAGTCAATCCACTATGGTTGCTAGAGAAGACAATTATTGACACAAACATGTTGGAAAGAAATAAAGATGAAATGACAGACAAGAACCATGTGAACAGCTGCATAGAAAGTAACTACTCTGATTTTTTTTTTATATATACAGTACAGACCAAAAGTTTGGACACACCTTCTCATTCAAGAGTTTCCTTTATTTTCATGACTATGAAAATTGTAGATTCACACTGAAGGCATCAAAACTATGAATTAACACATGTGGAATTGTATACATAACAAAAAAGTGTGAAACAACTGAAAATATGTCATATTCTAGGTTCTTCAAAGTAGCCACCTTTTGCTCTGATTACTGCTTTGCACACTCTTGGCATTCTCTTGATGAGCTTCAAGAGGTAGTCATTCTTGAAGGAGTTCCCAGAGATGCTTAGCACTTGTTGGCCCTTTTGCCTTCACCCTGCGGTCCAGCTCACCCCAAACCATCTCGATTGGGTTCAGGTCCGGTGACTGTGGAGGCCAGGTCATCTGGCGCAGCGCCCCATCACTCTCCTTCTTGGTCAAATAGCCCTTACACAGCCTGGAGGTGTGTTTGGGGTCATTGTCCTGTTGAAAATTAAATGATGGTCCAACTAAACGCAAACCGGATGGAATAGCATGCCGCTGCAAGATGCTGTGGTAGCCATGCTGGTTCAGTATGCCTTCAATT
>OMLM01009238.1:86914-108608 GCA_900302695.1 Helostoma temminkii | reverse complement strand
TTTTGATAACAGTGATTATGATTTCTGTATCATCCTCTTTTTAATATACTATACAGTATATATATTGAGGGGAAACAATTACATTTACACTTTTTGATTCATTCTGATGTTGTCATGTGTTACCATGTGAGTAATATCTTTAATGTACTGCGTACCATGTGGATACAATGTTTTACCTCAGAGCTTTTCGTGCTGGACCTGGGTTCTGGCTCCAAACTTCTAGTCTACTGCTTGATAATTCTTGTTTATTTCCTGTTTCTCTACTGTCTATCTGGGCTATTGTGTTTAACGTTTGTGTGTATGTGTGTGTTTTTATTTCTTCTCTCCTCTTTTCCCTTTTAGAACCTGGTAAAATCACAAATCTTACCTCTTCCCCAAACACCTCTGCCATCACTCTGAGCTGGGCTCAACCTCCTGGTCAGGTGTTCGTGTACAAGGTTGTGTGGACCAGTGGCGGAGGTCCGACGACTACATTCACAAATAATACATCCACTGTGTTATCTATGTTGACTGCTGGTACTAACTACACAATCACCGTTACTGCTGTTGCTGGGGACAATCAGACACAAGGAGACCCTTACACCATCTCCTTATTCACAAGTAAGCTGTGCTTTGTCTGTATTTAATATCTGTTTATTATTGTAAAGGTTTTTCAAAGTTACTGTGGTGGAATGCTTTGCCTAGTCTTTTCATATAATACCCTAATTCGTTTTAATTTTCATCAATTAAAAACTACTCTCTAGATTTAAATGACCCATTTTGTTCCTCATTCTGTGTTTGTCCTGCACTCACAGAACCTGCAGTAGTCAGGAATCTCACTGTCACTGACTTCACCACATCCTCTGTGTTTCTGAACTGGACTGAACCAGAGGGATTCAGAGCTTTCTATGCAGTTCAGTGGACTGATGGAAATTCATATCAGAATATCAGTGTGACTGCAACATATATAAACATCTCTGGGCTGACGGCTGGAGTGCAGTACAGTTTCAGCATCATAGCAGTGGCTGGAGATAACCAAACACAGAGTGGACCTGCATCAATTTCTCACTATACAAGTAAGATCATGCGTAAGATTTTTGTTTATGAAGTACTTATATAGCCTGATTTGTTCATCGTGGTCATTCTGATGTTATTATTACACTATACACAGTATTGAAAGTAAAAAGTAAAGTATTTTTTAAAGTGTTAGAAAACTGAAAAGCACATTTGATATTTAAATTGAAAAAATGTACCATTTTAAGTAAAATGTATGGCAAAACAAACAAACAACAACAGAAAAAACATTGAGACAAGATTTTTTGAATCATTTGGATTTTCTGCATGAATTTTCCTCCCATCCAGACATTGGATGCTGTTCTAAATCTTGGATATATCTTTCAGCAAATATGATGCTTTTTCAGATGTACAGACTGCCCATTCCATAGGTACTAATGCCCCCCAGTTTTCAGAATGTCAAATTTTGATTAATCTGACCACAAAACAGTTTTAAACCAGGTGAAGGAAATGTTCTACCACAATTTTGACTCTTACCTTAGAGTTTGTTTTTTTTTTGCTAGACCTGGGCTCCTGCACCAACATTCTAGTCTACAGCTGGATCATTTCTGCTTATACCATGTTTATTGCTTTACTGCTTAATGGTGTAATTGTTTCAACTTTTAGTTTGTTTCATGTCTCTGTACTCTTCTCTCTTTTCATTTAGAACCCGGCAAAATTGCAAATCTCACTTTTTCCCCAAACACCTCTGCCATCACTCTGAGCTGGGCTCAACCTCCTGGTCAGGTGTTCGTGTACAAGGTTGTGTGGACCAGTGGCGGAGGTCCGACGACTACATTCACAAATAATACATCCACTGTGTTATCTATGTTGACTGCTGGTACTAACTACACAATCACCGTTACTGCTGTTGCTGGGGACAATCAGACACAAGGAGACCCTTACACCATGTCCTTATTTACAAGTAAGTCACAGTTTCTATATTTAATATCTCTTTATTATTGTAAAGGTTTTTCAAAGTTACTGTGGTGGAATACTTTGTCTAGACTTTTCATATAACACCCTAATTCATATTGATTTTCAGCAATTACCTACTCTCTAGATTTAAATGACCCTTTTGTTCCTCATTCTGTGTTTGTCCTGCACTCACAGAACCTGCAGTAGTCAGGAATCTCACTGTCACTGAAATCATCACCTTCTCTTTGTCCCTGAACTGGACTAAACAAACCTTGCCTTTAGTACAGAGAGCAGGTGGAAACCTGTAAATGAAACATATTAAAACATTGCCAATATGACTGCTGGTATCTACATTGAAAAATGACAGCCATGTGTATAGTATGAACAAAGCATCAGTGTTTTCTAGTACAAAAGTGATCATTAATTTACATCTACTGAGAACCAGGTGGACCTCAGTGTTCTTTTTGCTGGACCTGGGTTCTGCTCAAAACATGTAGTTTACTGCTGTATCATTTTAATGGGGTGTTTTTTTTCTCCTCTCCTCTCCTCTCCTTTCATTTAGAACCAGGTAAAATCACAAATCTTTCCTCTTCCCTAAACACCTCTGCCATCACTCTGAGCTGGGCTCAACCTCCTGGTCAGGTGTTTGTATACAAGGTTGTGTGGACCAGTGGTGGAGGTCCAACAACCACATTCACAAATAATACATCCACTGTGTTGTCTAACTTAACTGCTGGTACTAACTACACAATCACCGTTACTGCTGTTGCTGGAGACAATCTGACAAATGGAGACCCTTACACCTTCTCCTTATTCACAAGTAAGCTGCGCTTTCTGTATTTAATACCTGCTTATTGTTGTACAGCTTTCAAAGTTACTGCAGTGGAGTCTTGTGTAGTCTTTTCATGAAACACCCTCAATTGTATTATTTTTTAACAATTAATATTTACTTTCTAGCACCTTATCCCCATTTGTTCCTTATTCTGTGTATGTCCTGCACGCACACAGAGCCTGCAGTAGTCAGGAAACTCACTGCCACTGGACTCAACCATATTATAATCATATTACAAATTTTGTGAATCGAGGTTACATATATATTATTGTGATGTTGGGTGCCCATGTTACACATAGTCAGAGGCCCATAGCTTGAGGTGAACATGCCTTTGTATGCTGGCTGGTAGTAAAACTCTCACATTTCAGTTTTGCCAATAAACATTTTTTTCTAAATGATATACACCTTGATGTCAAGATGTATGGAGTCCATGACCGGCTATTCATTTTGAGCTCCTGCAGATACAGTGTCCCGCCCATTCTTTCAGGTTAGCTGCCATGGCTAACCTGAAAGCATTAGCAGTAGATACACCGATCTCCGAACAAAAACCCAAACCAGCAATAGCAGTGCTTTGCACTGACAGCAGCACTAGCATTAGCCACTCTTGGCAGTTGTCTGTAGAATGGGCAGCACCGGCCTGAGTGCCCGTGCCGACGTGTCTCGTAGAAAGTATTTTTTCGGTGGTGAAAATTTACCTTGTGTACTCTTCCCAATGACGGAACCATAAGATAATAATATTCACAACATCTAATGCTAGGAGACTGTTTTCACAACCTACCCGGCTAAATAGCCACATTCATCGGCTAACTTGCTAAGTAGAAGGCTGCTGGTGTTTAGTCTCTCCAGCTGGGCATAGTCCCGCGCCCAGTGTGGTGGGAAAAAAGCTCAAATGAGCTGTTTCAGTCTCAAGCCGAGCTGTTGCATAAAGACACGCTATAACATGTATTTGCACTTTTTAACACGAAAATTATATAATTTTGTATCAAAGAAAGTCCAGAGTAAAGTAATTAACCCTACATTAAGCATAATATGGTCACTTTAATATTACCATTATTTATCTGGCCTCTGCAACAAAATATACTCCTTATGTTGACTGTGACCCATGAAGATCTATTGGAAACAAACCAAGGTGGCAAACAACACTAATATGTTTACCAAAATATATGTACTTTTACTATGGTGAAACTGAAATAAAAGTAAAACTTTTATTTTTGTTCTTTGGGAGTTTTACAGGCAAAACAGGCAGTGCAGCGGCATGTATTTAGCATGTTGTTTTTAATTAAGACTCACCTTCATAAAATCAAGTTCACTAACAAATTAAGTTGTTTGTCTCTGCACTCTCCCATAACCCACAGAAGTGTTTGTTGAAAGGGCATCCCCATGGCAACAGGTGCCTGTTAAAATTGCACCCCCAGGGTGCCAGGCACCAAACTTTACATAATGTCCTTGTGGTTACATCACACAACTGCAGCAGATCTCTTCTGGTTGTTTTATACAGCTGGTACAAACACTCTATAGAGTCATATTTTACAGGAGGACTGTATCCAGACTTTTGTACCATATCACCTTAAGGAAAAAAATGATAACATAAAAAAACAATGTCTTGCTTTGGCTGCTTTAAGTCAACTTACCCATTAAAAACATACCAGTGTTTCCATGACAGGAAGCAATAGGTTGCATTAAAATGTTAAGTTGTATCATTTATGCTACTGCTCAGTTCAACCTCTGTCTGGGATCCAGTATACATAGCAATAACCCAGCCACAATGCCAAGGTGTTACGCCTAAATAAGCCAAACAAGCTAACATGTTATGTGATTTGGTGCTCCGCTTTGCTGATGGTGTCATTGTTTTTTTCTCCTCACCTCTCCTCTCTAATTCAGGACCTAATACAATTGGAGCTCCTACTGTTTTTCCAAACATCTCCTCCATCTCTCTGAACTGGACCTCACCTCCTGGCCAGGTGTTCATGTACAAGGTGGAGTGGAACAACAATGGAACACAGACTCTGTATACAAACAGTACATCTGCCGTGTTATTAGGCCTGATTGCTGGGACTCCCTACACAATCAATGTCACCGCTGTTGCTGGCAACAGCCAGACAGGAGACCCTTACACACTGACCGCATACACAAGTATGTCACAATCTCTGCATCCAGCATTTAAAAAAAAATCTGAAAATTATTAACACAGTTTCCCTATTTTTATAGCTCCTCAAAGGCCATGGAACATCATGCTTACAGCACAAGGAATGAGATACCTGAGCATCAACTGGAGTTTGCCTAGTGGGAGGGTTGATAATTATGTGGTGAACATCTCAGATATAAATAAGAATCATTCTTACAGCAATGAAGCACAAGTCACCTCAGCCAGTTTTACTTCTTTATATCCTGGAAGACTCCATGTTATCACAGTGACAGCTGTAGCTGGAACCTTAACTAGCACGTCTCCTCAGTCTTTTTTTGCTACTGGTAAGTTCAATATCTAGTACTTATTTTTTCAGACTGTATTTTGCAAGTAAATGCATTTGATTTAATTAGATTTAAACCATCAGAACCAATCAGACATGACCAACCAGGCAGATGGATACATGTCAACATTTTATTAATGTAACAACAATTAGTTTCTTAAATGCCTGACATGTCATTGGGCGTTCTGTACATCAGTACTTTGTGGATGTGGCTATATCATAAACTTTCCCTGTATTTACTCCTATTAGTTCCCAGCGCTCCTGCTTACATCCTCATCACTCAGAAGACAAACTCTTCACTCAGTCTGCAGTGGCCGACTCCTGATTTGATGAATAATGCACCAAATATCAGCTACTATATCACCTACCAGCCTCAAGGTGGGGCAGTCCAAAGTACAAACTCCACAGTGACTAGCACAAATCTTCTTCAGCTTTCGCCCGGAACCTCCTACAATATAACTGTGGCAACAGTTGGACCCCAGAATTTAAGCAGCACGGTTGTCTATATTTCTAATGTCACCAGTAAGTACAACACGGAGACACCAACAAGTGTGTCATTAAGTAAATTATAAAAAATGATTAAAAAAACGTTTTCTTTAGAGGTTTTTGATCTTTTATAACCATCTGCTGTATTTGCTGCAGTGCCCAATGCAGTGACCAACCTCACAGTAAGTAATGTGAGCACAACTGCCATCCAGCTGACATGGGTCAGACAAGATTACAGTCCTCTCTACTCCTATGTGGCGATTGCATTTAATGACACCTCGGAGGTTCAGGCTAATTCAACAGGATTCACCTTTGTCAATCTGACACCTGGAAAACTGTACACCTTTAATGTGTTTACAGTAGTAGAAGATGTCCGCTCAACAGCGCAAAGCATATCAAGTTACACAAGTATGTGATCAAATTATCTAAAAAAATAAAAAAATGAAATTATCCTTATTTTTGTCCATAACTTTTTACATTTTTGCAAATGTAATTTAGATTTAGAAAACACTTCTAAATCATCTCTTATTTTCTCCTAGTACTGCAATTATTTTGTAACTACCTTTTTTTTTCTTCCAGGGCCAGAAGTAGTTTCTAACATCACAGCCATCGGAAGCACAACTAACATGTCAGTGACCTGGACACTGGCAGCTGGGCAGGTGGCCTACTACAGTGTCCTGCTCTATAGAGAGAACAATTTGACAAAACAGGCAAATCTGAGCAACACTACAGTAAACACTCTGTTTGAGGGGCTGGCACCAGGAGTGATTTACCATGTGGCGGTCATCAGCAAAAGTGGACCTTTAGAAAATTGGTTATGGGTTCGGAACGCAACTTGTGAGTTACAGTAACATTGTGCTTAACAGTGTAAACTCGTATATAATATATACACACTATATACTACTTTTTAAAGAAATGCCTGTAGTGTTTGAATCAAGCTCTAATGAAACCTTGTCCCTTCTCCTCTTCAGTTCCCAACCCTCCTGGCCCCATCACCGTGGCCTTACAGACAGTGACGTCCATCAACTTTACTTGGCCATGTCCAGTGAACATGGGCTCGCAGCTTTACAGCTTTTCTGTGACCACTGTTTACAACGTTACAAATATAAGCAACAGCTGGTACCTGCTGGACAATCTCCAGTCTGGAAGCCCCTACAACATATCTGTTATTACTGTAGGCGTTTTGAACTATACGAGCACAGCAGTGACAACACAAAACTATACCAGTGAGTGTTATTAACACAGTACTTACTTTTAATAGGTATTGTTTTCATAAAGCTCGTATTTCTTAGTTTAGCGTTTAGTTTTACAGTGGCAGTAGCCAGGCTCCAAACACATATTTAGCATATTTTTACATGCTATAGTATGTTCTGTATATGATATTATAGTTTAGTATTTTCATAAAGGTACATACATGAGTTTATTGATATTTGGGACTATGCACCATAACTCTGACTTTCATACTAAAATTTACTTTTTTATGAGGGTTTTTTCATAATAAAGGCCATTCAGTAGGACTGAGTTACAGCATATTGAAGTCCAAATGCTTATTTGTAAAAACTGTTAGCGCCGTATGCCTGTGTGGTGAACAGGTGTCATTTTTACATCTGACATGTTAAAACACACACCTGTTCTACTTTATATATCTACAGAATCTTTTCTGTCTTATTTCCCCAGGACCATATTCAGTAACACAACTGCATATGACACAGGTTACCACAAATAAAGTGACCCTGGAGTGGGTAGAGCCGCAAAACAAATCTTTCTACTCGTATCTGGTACAAGTTACCAACGGCTCCTACGTCAATTCAACAGTAGTTTTAAATTTCACACACACAATCCATAGACTTCTGTCTGGGACCAACTACAGCTTCACTGTCACAACACAAACAGCAGATGGCACTCAGGCAGTTCCAGTGACAGTCTCCTACTTTACTCGTATGTATACATCCGTTCAAAAATATTATCTCTATATCTGAAAGTTTACCATATTAACATAAAATCTAAATCAACGAAACAACCAAACTATATAACTTTGTACAGAGATACCGAAAAAAGTGCAGCTTATTTGACAGAATACAGAAGAAAATGATGAAGTAACAATTTCTTCTGTGTGTGTAGTTCCATATAATGTTACAGGATTGGGAGCTGTAACCTTAAATACAACTGCTGTAAATCTGTCTTGGACGCAACCACTGGAGCACAAGAACGAATATACATATCGAGTTGAAACCACAGGCTGTGGTTCCCAAAACACAACCCTCGCAGGAGAAGTCATAGTGATCTCAGGGCTTAACCCTGGGACTAGCTGCAACTTTTGTGTTTATGTCAGGGCAGCAGATGGCACAGAAGGAGGCAAAGAATGTCTCTCTCAGTACACTAGTAAGACTCTTACCTGCTATTTATGTTTTTTCTGTAAACTTGAAAATGTTAAATGGTTAACCTGCTTTAATCTTGCTTTCACTGCACATTAACAGTGCCCGAGCCAGTGCAACCCAGTATCTCCAGCCAGGGCTCAAATAGTTCACTTCTGGTGTCGTGGACCAAACCTACTGGGAATGTGGAGCTTTATATGGTTTATTTAAACAGCACACCAGCACAAGTCCTGAACTCGACCAATTTGTCCGTCATGTTTAACGGCCTGTCAGCAGGGCAGCTTTACACTGCTGTTGTAACCTCAAACAGTGGACCCTTTAATGCATCATCATCATTCATCACTAACGCAACTTGTAAGTATGATAAATTAGAAATTTTAACATTTTCAGATGTGTCATATTCAATATTTCAGTCGAACAGGTGATTTTGCACAATTTTCCTAACAAATGATATATACTGTAATTATGTATAATAATTATGTATAATTAATATTTGAAATAATGTTTTTTGATTGTTTTAATTGATAGTCTTTTAGGTTTTTTTGTTTTTTGTATTTCGGCAGACTATGAAAATTTATTTTGGCTTGATTTTTTGTACTCAGTTTTACATGTGTCAGCATGTTTCTCAGTGCAGCTGATGCTCAGAGCATGACCATGCTTTGAAGAACATGATACACACTTAAATGATAATAGTATCTCTGGCATCGCATGCGTCCTTTGGCATGATAGCACTCATGAGCAGGAGGGAAAATAAATAAAATCTGATTTGACAATTTGTTCAATGAAGTCAACCGTTGTTTATTGGCAAAGTTAAACATATGTAATCAGAAGAATTTTATTTAATCGGATGAAGACAGAAACACATGGGTGCTGACAGAATTTTTAGAAAATGAATCCTGAATATAAAAAATGTGCCCTTGTTGTGATTGCATCTCTGATGTTTTTAAGTAATAGATTGTACCATGCAGCATTTTTGTGTGGATGTATATATCAAGACATTGAAAATGTTTCAAAATGAAAAAACAACTCATTCATTTTTACCCCATAGTCCCTAACTCCCCTGGTGCCATTGAAATCCTCACAAAGACAACCAGCTCCATTAACATTAGGTGGATGGCAGCTCCTCTGATGAGTGGTGTATCATTCTTCTACAAGCTGACCTACACACCATCACAGGGAGTTGAATACAACACCACCAACACCAGTTATATGTTTGCATCCCTGCTTTCTGGGACTTCCTACAACATCTGTGTGGCAACAGTGGGTGTGATGTATTTTATGAGCGATGTGGTTTGCAGTAACATGATCACCACAAGTAAGGGTTTTATTTTTGTACCTAAGCAATGTTCAACAACAGCGTCTGCCTGGGGTAACATTCATGTGACAGATGTCTTTCAAACAATCAGGACCTTTGCCTGTGAACTCTGTTTGGGCTCTTACGGCAGCAGTGGACAACATCACAGTCGAATGGGCCAAACCTGGTGACTACAAGAACGGTTATAATTACATTGTGAACTGGCAAAGCAAAAATGGGCCCATCAACACCACAACAAATAACAACATCTTTGCAATCTATGACCTGGATCCTGGTACCGCCTATAACTACACTGTCACAACAGTGACCTCCGATGGCACACAGGGTGCTCCAACGTGGAATTCCAGCTGTACAAGTATGATCATAATAAATTCACAAATATTTTTAGTGTCAGCTGTGCATTTATAAGAATGTGAAAGAAAGTATACTTCAGGTGTAGTTACGGTGACAAATTGCATTTCATTCCTGTTTGTGTGTTAAGGATTCATTATATTCTTACCAAGTATGCACTTTGTAATCAAGTAATATGAAATAAATCAATTAAGATAATCAATACAACAAATTTGTTTTTGGTCAATATACATAAGTTTTAGATCCTCTTGAGAAACTGAAAACTTTATTCTTTAATTTTAGTTTTATTCATGAATTATCGGTTTTGTGTTTTGTTCATTTATTTCATTTTCATGTTACAGATGCAAGCCCAGTGAACAGCGTAACCTGTGAAGGTCCTAATGGAACAGATGCCAAAATCATCCTGTCCTGGACCAAACCCAGTGGCCAGAACTCTGGCTTTCTGGTCACTGTAAATCAGAACAATAGCAACTTCAGCCAATGTTGTGGTTTCAGTGTGTCTAATCTTAATTATTCTCATGACTACAACCTGACTGTGGTGACGCAGAGCTGTGGAAACCCCAGCACTCCAGTGTCTGTTATCTGCAGGACAGGCATCACAAGTAAGACATTATACACTATCCAGACATTAAAAGTACACAGTTTGTTTGAGATCCACAGTAACCTGTATGTCTCTTGCTAACGCAAGCTTTTTTTTTTTGTTTAAGCTAGTGCTAAAAGACACACAGTTGTTTCAGACACGTATTTTACCCGTAGATCGATTTCTAGTTCACAATAACTCTGGTTAAGGTAGCAAGTTCAAAAATTGTTGTATTTTCTTTTTATAAATATATTTTTGCCATTATGACTAAATTCTTTTCTTGTTTTTGCTTTTTTCAAAGATCCACCCATTCCATCTTCCTATGGGACCTTGGTGTCTGTGAATAACCTGCTGTACAACAAGTTCACCGTTAATATTAACACCAGTTTGTTGGATAACACCAGGGGAACAATCACATATGTTGGGGTGCTGGTGGCAAACAATATAAATAGTGGGTTTTATTTTCTTTTCTTGCTGTCAGAGAGTGTTATAATTACACCATGCTATTACAATCCATTCAGAAGTGACAAATTGTGTTGACTACTAAATAATGGAGTTTTATTTCTTACTGTTTCATTCTGTCCTTGTAGATGATGGTCTATATGGTATTAGTTCCATACAGTATTTGAATGTAACATATGATCAGTGGAAGAAATCAAGTAGTCCAGCATACCTAGCAAAAGTCACAGCAACCAGTTCCCAAACACGTAGTGTGGATAACTTTCTGACCATAGACGTGGGTGATTCTACCACATGGAACGGCTACACCAATGGTCCTCTGGATGCCACTGGAAGTTACCGGTAAGAATTAAAACTATACTCAGTACACTGTAAACATACTGTAAGTGTGCAGCAGCAGATAATGTACACAGAATATCTGCAGTGTTGCAAGAATAATTTTTGGAGGTTATTGCAGTATTATGTTTTGTAGTATCTGTAGTATATGTTTTGTAGTATCAGAGCCATCCATTACTTCCTTTAGTAATTAAAATGACTAATAATGTACTCTTGAATTTGTAAATATTGCTACTGCATTACAGTCACAACTTGTTAAATATTGATTTTAATATTATAATATTATCTGGTATTTTAATATTATATATATATATTTTTTAACATATGATATAATGGTTTTCAGCCAGCATTCAAACTGTTGCATAAAATCTGGTTATTTATGTTTTAAAGTTAGTTTACGACAAGAGTTGACACTTTATTTAGTTGTCCTCCAAATACTACAGCATTATTTTAAGATATTCAGTTGAAGAGAACACATCAAAGTGTAAGATATCAGTCCTGTATGTGTATATGAAAATGTATTTACAAACTTTTAAATGGTTTATTTAAACCTGCAGGTACGCCATTGCAATATTCACCAGTCTTACTCTACAAGGTCAACTTGTAAATGTTCAAATGTCACTGGTGTCAGTGACACCGTTCTATAACGCTGTATTTCTCCCACAGAACCCAGGTATGTTTATTCAGAACAACAATTTTTATCTGTTTATTTTGCTATGAAACTCTTCCACAATGTGCAGAAAATACTCACTGGCCTCTTTCTTCTCTTTCTGTTTTAATCTTTGTTAACATAGCAGTTGTCATTGGCATTGCGACAGGAGTAACATTGGGCATTTTTTTAATCCTCATTATCCTCCTCATTGGATGTGTTATCTACTGGAGAAGGTATGTAGCTGTCATTATTGTTTCACATTAAAAGGTCAGACTGTACAGAACATGGCTGAGCCAGACATTTTAAATGGCCAGTCAACAGCAAGTAATGACAAGTTTTAAATCAGCCCAAATGAATGTACTAAAAATGTAGTCATTGTTTGACACCACTGAGCTCCTGATCAGCTTCAGACATTTGGTCAGAGAGCACATGGACCAATTCTCCAGACACTCTCCTGCTGTAGTCCACTGCAGGTCTGACAGAATAAACACACACACACACTTTTGTTGTGAATTCTTTCTAACAATTCCTGAAATGAAGTAAACGATCACCTGGTATTCCGTCTTTCTCTCTTTCGTCTGCGTGTCCACATTCAGCGCTGGTGTTGGACGCACAGGTACCTTCGTAGCCATCGACCGTATGATCTTCCAGATTGAGAGGGAAAATACTGTGGACGTGTTTGGCATCGTCCATGATCTGCGCATGCACCGGCCCCTTATGGTGCAGACAGAGGTAGGACACAGTCAGTGTTTTTGTTACAAATATCTTGCTGTACTGTACTGTTGCTTAAAATGTTTGTGTTTGGTGCCCATGCAGGACCAGTATGTGTTCTTAAATCAGTGCGCCTTGGACATCATCAGGTCAAGAACTGGAAACAATGTGGATCTAATCTACCAAAATGCAGCAGCACTCTCTATTTATGAGAATGTAGAACCCAAAACATTTTCTAAGAACGGGTACTACAAAGCATAACCCTGGTAGACTTTCAGCAGATTGTCCTGTATTTATTTTTATAACTGCCATGCTCTTTTTAAGGATCATGTAGCTTTCTGGATTCAAACTTATTTTTGTATTTATTTGTCAAAATGTTTGATGACTGATGATAAAGGAGACTGTATAAAGAGTGACATCACTGGCCAAAAATGTTTGATTACATGTTTTGATTACATGTTGATACTTATGATTGTAGCTCAGGTAATATTTTGTTGCTGTATTGATGTTGTTTCAGACATTTGTGACAAAGATTCATTTTACTTATTGAATCTTTGGAATTGCCCTGTACAGAAATGCTGGTATTAATATGTGCCTTTTCAAAACCTGTGTGCTTTAATGTGCCACTCTTCAATTGTTGCTTACCTGTTTTGGTCAAACAGGGACTCTAGTGATATTACATTATAGTTTTTTAATCATATTTTATTGATGTCACATCCTGACAATTCTCTTTGCACTTCCTAAGCCACTTTGAACTGTGAAACACCTTTACCTGAATAGGATTGTTGTTTGTTGTAAAGTCTCTTGTATTTGTATGCACTATGTGTAGTCAATAATGCACTGGATACAACTCTGCACTGTCCAATATGCAATGTTTATTTTTGTCTTTGACTATATTTTTGTCACTGTTTGCAACATTTTGCATATTTACCCCACATCTCATTGTTACAGTCTTATACTGATGGTTCAGATTAAGGAAACTCAAACAACGTCATGTAACATTTTACTGTCAGGTACATTATAGTGTTGGAGAAACCATAGTTTTACCGAAGTCCTTCTTTTGTAGGTGTTCCTGAAAGAAACAATGTTGTGTCATTTCCTGCTACATAGTTAGGGTATCTGTGTAAAATAACCTGAGGAGCACAAATATTATCCTCTAAGGGGCATAATTTTCCATGAGGCATGTACATCCATCCATCCATTATTCATTAGCATTACCAATTTAATTGTATCATAATGTATTTTCAAAACACTTAGATTATAAATATATCGCTATATGATTAAAGATGTTGCTGCAGTTTCATGCCACATTTGTGTATGGCTTGAATATGTGTAAGTGAACATGGCATCAGTCTATTCTAAGAATCAAGCAGCTTCAGTAGAATTAAAGGTTTTTAATCTCACAATCGTCATGATTTTTTATGTTACTCAGAATTGTGGTGTGTAACATTTTACAAGCTAATGTCATTAAAAATAACTTGAACGACTATGTGACAACTCCGACCCTGCAGGTATTTCAGTCAAATGATACGATCAAGAGGAGCAAAAGAAGCTGAATGAGTTGGCTGATTTCAGAAAGTTCATATTCTGCAGGTGACATTAGATCTACACCCAGGGGACTTTTTTCTAAACCTATTACCAGAAATGTTGCAACATTTTAAACAATGCAATAAACACTACAATCTTGGATTTGTCATTTCAGTTGAACCTTAATATACAAATATACAAAGAAAGGTTTTCAGTGTTTTCACCAACCGTCTTACTGTTATTGTAATTTTGACATGTGTACATGTACACAAGCAAGGTTTTATGAGTTTGATGCCTGCAAAGTAATACTTTAAAGCTTAAGATACTGAATAACACTAAGTTAAATGATAACAGGTGAGGGGATCATTAGTCTTTGTAAGCAAACAAGTTGTGATGCAGCATTACTTACCAAGCTTCCTGAGAGAATTGTCATTCAGTTCAAAAAGTATATTTTTCAGACCTTATTCTGTAAACGCAACAACAACTTGGCTTTGTAGGTTCTGACCTGCCTGCTGTTGTCCACATTTGTCTCTTACTGAAAATCAACATGAAGAGGATAATCAATGCACACAACACACTGTCGACTGTTTAGCAACTGAAATCTTGTATTCAGCGACAATTAATAATTATTCCACCTGCAAAACTGCAACAGTTAGTATCCTCAGTTTCCAAATGATTAAAAATGTCATTATAAGGAGAGGTGGGGTAGTGGCGAATAAGTTTTTTCTAAATGTGCCTGCAGGCATGAAATTTTAAATTTGCTGGCATTTACAAATTACAATTAAGGCGCAAGCACTGAATCTTTTATCTGTATTTTCTTAGTCAGATGAATTAAGGTTCAAGTGAACTGACAAGTTGCAGAATTTATTTTTAATTTTTTTAAACACTCTATCTCATAAAAACACACTGCACAAGCTGGCAGAAGACAGCCAACAGAAACACAGAAAGACAGGAGCTCATTCAATGCTCATTAGTGATTTATATATAAGTATTTATAATTGTCAAAAATAAAAATTGGTGTCTGTGATCACAATAAACAGTTTACATATTCAATCTGATATTTGAAAGTCCTGAGGGCAAAGTGCTGACTTTCAGTCCTGGTTTGAGGGTGGTTATATCTAGAAGAGGTAACAAGGGTAAAAGTGCCTCCATGATATACAGCAACATCTACGTAGTGACCTACAGGTGCTGTGCGCTGCTGCGGCCACAGGTGTCGCCAGAGCTCCTTGCGTGGCAGCAGGCAGATGAACCGCAGCAGGGGGGTCGCTCCTCTCCACACTCTCCATGTTGAAACGGAGCAAGTTCTCCAACCGTCCGCCACAGCCCACTCGCTTGTCCCCGTAGCCCAGCTGTCTCGCCGTGTTATGTGGCTGGTCTGGGAAGGACGCTCGGAAACTACTGTATGAGCGGCGCCCTGGTCGACACAGCGTGAGTTTACATTTACCTGCTCTTCCTCTTCCACCGTCAACACAGGAACAAAGATAACTTGCCATTTTTAGGAAACCCTTCTGGTATCTAACGGTATTCCTTCAACTAACGTACGCTGTGTCTGATGCGCTAACTTGCGCTAGCTAACGGGGCTCACATAGCACTGACTTGCAGAATGTGGACGATTTGCCTTTTTTTTCCTGGGTGGTTTCCCTAACGGTGGTTTTGGACATTGTAACGATGCTGTTTGGAGGAATTTGTTGTTCTGGTGGTGGAAACGTTATCGGCTTGTTTTTGCGTCTGGTTGTGTGGTGGTTAACGTTACTAGCTAGCTACATGAAGTAAACCCACATCTCCACATTAGCGGAGGGGACCATGCCTCATGCGGCTGCAGCTTGGCTGTCACTTGTGTGCATGGCAACCGTGAACCTAGCTCATGTGCAGCTTGGTGTGAGATTCCCTGGAACTGGATCATGGGGTACCACAAACCACTGAGCCCCTGGACTGGACTGATGTTCTGGGTTTCTGGTGTGATGCTGTAACCTTTCTGATGTAGTCACTGCTAGAGAATGGCTGTCAGAGGCCATTTCTGCAGAAACTAAATAATACTTAAAAAAAAAAAAAGCTAAATATTGTTTTCCTTCACACTATACAGCCTTTTAGTTTAAACGCTTCTGTTGTGACTATAAATTAGGTGTTTCTGTAATTAGAGTTACTAGACACATAATTCACATCAGGGTCAATAAGAGCAAGAAAAATTGCAGTACAGAATTTTTTTTAACATTTTTACAAAATGTGTTATAAGTCAGGTTACTGTTTTGATTTGTGGTCTTATTGAGATGATGACTAAATGTGGATGTTTCATATATCTCTGTCTAGTCCCAGTGCAGACAAAGATAGAAGAGCTCATCATCTTTTAATCATGGGGTATTAAATGGAGTTGTACTTTGCTAGAGATGAGAATAACACAGAAGTGTGCACTTAGTTAATATTTAAAAGGCTTACTGGAATGTGTCGCTCTAAATAGCGGAGAAAAAAATGATCTCAAGAGAAGGCAATCCAAGCACAAGAGGAAATGATCACCAGAGTGGCTGAAGTGAAATGTCAGGTGATACTTTTGCAGCAGTGTGAGAAACAACATCTCATGTTCCCCACTCTCTCTTTTTGTCCAAGCTCTGCAAAGTCCTTGTGTGCTTCGGCCTTTTTGTGATCTGTCTGCACTTTCATTCAACTCCTTTTTCCAGATTAGGTTATACAGTACAGTAAAGGGCTCCTGTCTATTATTAGTCACACTCAGACTCACATTTGACAGAAATTGATCTGATATTGAATGACCACAAAATGTCAGACTGAAAGTGTTGCCAATAACAGAGATGGGAACATATGAGGTTTTTGAAGGTCGATAACATTGTGTGGCCACTGGAAGTAGGTCATGAAACCAGTGTCAACAGACGCCACTCTTTTGCCTGGTTTTTGATTAAGTCTGTGTTGTTTTAAATAGGCTATGTCTAATGCCCTTCATTAGAAGTGAGGCTTAATCCTCTACAATCAAACAAATGACCATCTGTTTCATTTTTGCTTATTTGTTTATTATAGTTTCAGTTTTTTTTGTCCTGACCTGGTAACTTTTAAAGTCTGGGTATGCAAAGTGACAGTTCACCTTGCAGTAATCAGGCAGGGGTATTTAATGGTGTTGATATCTAAGCCTATCAACTACACCTGACTTTGCTCTACTTTGAATGATGAATGCAGAGAGGAAGATGGTGAATGTAGGGAAGACAAAAGGGTGGAAAGAATCAGAAGAGCTGGTTTCAGCCGGTTTTTGTGGGTGGTTACTGCTGTTTTTTAATCACTGTTTTATCTAGTGGGAAAGCACAGCAACAGATGTCCCAACTTCCATGTTGTGGTGTGAGGAATACTCAGAAAATACCATTTCCAGCCACATACTTCTAATCTGACTCTACAGAGGAAGCATACGTGGGGTGTCTCTGTGACCAAGATACTGGCTGTGTGATAGTCCTATGATGTTCAGATGTGTTGATATTGTTGATATTTGTTCTGTTTTGACCAGATATTGTGTTGGATTACAGGGTTTGATGTATTTAATGTCTCGTGATGTATTTTTCCATGATCACTTCATCATAATTGATATTAGATACTACTGGTGTGCTAACTACTGTAACCAGCTCAAACTGTTTGATTTAAGAAAAGTTAACCACAGGATCGCTGTAGGAATTAATTCTGAAAATCACCCCATCATACATGATTGATGCCTATGTGATCAGCATCTTCTAGCCTTCCTGTGTCATAAGTGTCATAAAATTTTCATTACAGATGAATTGCCCAAATGTTATTACACCTGCCAAAACAGTGGCTTCATTTTTTGGGGTCGCGTGACGTCATCTCCCGGAGCTCTATAAACTATTAGTTTGAGTCTGACTGCTCTTAACAATGAAAGTGCCCTACTCCAGGATTTGATAAGTGGCTCAGTGCTGTTCCAGCTCCCTTGATACATAAATACTTTCCCCTACATCTAGTGGGGGAATCTAGGCTAATACTGCTCCACATTGAATCTGTCTCTTTGCCTCCAGAGAGCAAATGCACTTTTAGCAGCCTTTATTGTGCCAAGATTTCCTTTGCCTTCCTTGATCACGCACATTTTTTGTCCTAAGTTACTTTACAGCCAGTGTCACTGTTTTCCCAGAGAAAACTAATCCGTTTCATAGTACAGAGATGCTGACATTTTCAAAAGGGATGGGCATTTCAAGCTATTTAACTGTTTAAGCCAAGTCCTTGCTTAAGGGGTATTTAAAAATCATCTCTCTTTGTTGTTTGTACTTTGCACTGTAGTAAAATTATATATTAACCTTGTTATTGTGTTATTCATATGCACAAGAAAGTGAAGACGGGGGATCACTGTTGTTAAACACAAAACCATAGTGGCATGAAACCTTTTTTTTTTTTAAATCATTGCCTGTCCCTAATTTTACATTATATGGCTGTAGCAGCAACTGGAAAGTACACAACACACACTGTAAGCTGTATTTGTACAAAGTAAGACCATTTAGCCAAAAGCATATATTGCACAGATATCATCCATTAAAATTGTTATTATGTCATTATTATGCCTGTCTGTTACTGTTATTTGTATTGTGTGGTTTAATACTTAAGTTCTTTATTAGTTTATTTTATTGAAATTGCAAGAATTAATCTGAACATATTTTCTTTCACTGGAGCTGAAAATTCAGAATTGAATTCAAAATAAATTTCCCATCCACGTGTTGCATACAGAAATTATAATTTAGTTTAATATCTATAGAATAAATTTTTGCATTTATTCTTTAAATAAAAAAAATACAATTTCCACGTCATGTTTCCTCACTCTTTGTCTGTTGCTCACCATACACATCTGACATAAACATAAATTTAAGGCTTTAAGATAACCTCCTGGCCCCTTTGACTTTTGTTTCTAGGATGTAGAGTAGCTGCTGTGTGTATTTATAGAGAAGGTTTAACACCATAAATCCACTGCTCTTTTTACAGAGGCAGCTGCTGCTGGAGTTTTCTTATAGTAGCTTGCACCTCTGTGATCAATATCCACCTCTCAGTCCTCTTGAGTCTAATGTATAGAGCTACTGCTTGTGTAAAAGCTGCCTTCTTTACCATGACCCTGTGTCTTTACTAAATTATAGGAATAGTGACAAAACCTTAGTCATAGAGTCACAGAATCACAGAAATGCAAATGTGTGTGTTGTGCACATGGCTATATTTGGTATTGTTTTATTAAATAACCAGCAGTAAATTTTTAGTGCTCAGGTGCAGCGTTGTTGATTCCTGCCTGAAAATGATTGCCATTGTGCTCTATGTTAAAAGTCCATAATCTGTAGTTTCAAGAGATAAGCCACCATGTTACAGCGGGGTTGTTGTAGGTTTTTGACATACTTTTCGCAGATTGATTTATTACGAAAGAGATGTTGTTGAGAGGCTTGATTACGTCATGGTTTTAACATCAGCCTGTTAAAGCCCTCTCCAGAGGGTCATGGCGCTCTGTGCAGTCTCAGTCAGATTGGCTCTAATTTTTGACATCTGGCTGATGATGTTTTCATGTTATATGTTAAATTACTGTTACTTTGTTAAATTACGTGTCAGCGTGGTATTAATGAGTTTACATGTACATTTAGTAAACTCCTAATGGAGTGATCACATGCAGGGAAATCTGACACTAAATGAGACTAAAAGAAAACCAGTGACAACTCCAAGAACACAAGCACTGCCTTAACCTTTAAGACAGAGCTCAGGTTTCACAGCAGGGATGGTTTCCATGACACGGGACCATCATCTGACTTCAGTATTTTACACATATGAGGGGTTGCAGTAAGGGTTGGAGCTTTGGCTTTCAACAGTGGATAGTTTTTATTAAGTTGGTTGCAATGTTTTCCAACAATGATCAGGTGTCGCATAGAACAAATGTTGTAATGTTTTAAATCACTGCAGCTTTCATTTCTCCACTCTACCTTTCTCTAGTGTGTGTTTCTACATGACAGGTGCTCCTGCTCTTTTTACTGAGATAAATATGTATTGGTCTTACCTTTGTACTGAAGGTGCAGAGACTCCTCTGAGTTATCTTATGAGGGCAAGTTTTTTTTTTCCTAGAATTACTGAATTTTTTAATATGCTGTATAAGGCCAGATTAGCATGTGTTTGTTGTTGTAGCTATTCTATTATTTTGACATTTCAGCTTTTTTGTGATTGATCACTGTCTTTCAGTTGTCAGGCCAGCGATGGTCCCTGTTACGTTTTACTCACAAGCCAGTGTGTTACAGGCATTCCTGTCCTGACCACTTGTGAATTGCCAGGCAGTGTGAAGTGTACTGGACAAAAAGACACCTCATCTATTCCCATCAACATTGACACATGTAAGGCAATCAGTGGTTGATCAATAGCTTCACCTCTGTTAGGGATGGAAACTTCATGTAATGATATTGATGTTAAAGTGTCATTGAACCATCGAGAAAGAGAGAGAGAGAGAGCTTACTTATGTGTCCTGTATAAAATGAACATTAAGACTCCGACATCTCCTTGCAGACTATAACCAGAACTCTGAGAAAGGCTGCTTTGCTTCAGGTCTGTAACATTTAATGAACAACCACTCTATTTTTTTTTTATATTTGTGGACTAGAAGACAAATGGATCTTGTGTTTATTACCAAATCTGTTTTGACATTTGGGCTTTTTCAGAGCAAAAAAGGGCTCACACAATAGTTAAAAACAGGGGCTCTGATTTTAGTGCAGAGCTGGTATAACACAGACACATTTGCTTGATGTACACAATTACATTTAGCTGTAAAACATGTTTTTAGGAACATCTTTGAATATTTTCAATTTTTTATTTATTTATTTTGAACATCAAGATTATTGACCAAGTATGGATATGTACTTATTTGTAGCAGTTAAAGAGTGGCCCCAGTTTTCTTTATCACATAACACATAATTTCTTTTACTAGTTTTACTGTGCCAACATTAAGAGCCCCGGGGTAGAAATGTGATGAACAGTAATTGGTCTGTACGGCACTGAGTGTACTTAATGTTAAGTGCCCTCAGACTCATTGCCATTGCTGTGAAGTTTAATCTGCTGTTATTATGCTCAGTGAGTTGTCACTTTGTGTCCAGGTGTTCCAGGCTACGGATCTTTGTGTTTATTCAGGAGGAATGATTATTTTTATGATCTGCTCATCTGTTTGCTGTGGACAAACTAATCCTCTATGTCTGAAGACACCTCTAAGTCTATTTTTTTAGTTGGATGAGAGAATCTGACACTGAAACAGATAAAGGACTTTGCCTAATAATTAATTAGAAGTCTGGTTTCTCAAAACTGTCTATCTTCACTACAGCTTAAAATTAGACTGGACTCTAAACACACTGACAACATGTATGTTGACTACTAGCATCCTTACTTTTAATAATAATAAACAATGACAAAAACAACAACAACAATAATAAGTTTATAATTATATATTATTATATAATAATAAGTAAGTAAGTAAGGCGAATAATGCAAAGGCAAAATTTGAATATTGACTTGCAGGCTTTTACACATATTTTGGATATGTCAGTAATCTTATGTCAGGTAAGATATCAGCTAATGGTTTGTCGATTCGTTTTGTCTCAGTTTTTGCCCCCTACTGGAGTCCTAGTTGAAACACAAGCAATTATTCAAGTCTTTCA